>CAMZJU010000101.1:0-92096 GCA_947311025.1 Lypha dubia
GTATTTTCCAGGAAAAATCAGCAACGCTTTTTTTGGCCAATTTGGAGAAGATGGGATTACTCGGGAACGGCTCGTAGGTTTTTTAGTGTATTTTCCAGGAAAAATCAGCAACGCTTTTTTTGGCCAATTTGGAGAAGGTGTGATTACTCGGGAACGGCTCGTAAGATTTTTGATGTTTTTTCCAGGAAAAATCAGCAACGCTTTTTTTGGCCAATTTGGAGAAGGTGTGATTACTCGGGAACGGCTCGTAAGATTTTTAGTGTATTTTCCAGGAAAAATCAGCAACGCTTTTTTTGGCCAATTTGGAGATGGTGTGATTACTCGGGAACGGCTCGTAGGATTTTTAGTGTATTTTCCAGGAAAAATCAACAACGCTTTTTTTGGCCAATTTGGAGAAGATGGGATTACTCGGGAACGGCTCGTAGGTTTTTTAGTGTATTTTCCAGGAAAAATCAACAACGCTTTTTTTGGCCAATTTGGAGAAGGTGTGATTACTCGGGAACGGCTCGTAGGTTTTTTAGTGTATTTTCCAGGAAAAATCAGCAACGCTTTTTTTTGGCCAATTTGGAGAAGGTGTGATTACTCGGGAACGGCTCGTAGGATTTTTAGTGTATTTTCCAGGAAAAATCAACAACGCTTTTTTTGGCCAATTTGGAGAAGGTGTGATTACTCGGAAACGGCTCGTAAGATTTTTAGTGTATTTTCCAGGAAAAATCAGCAACGCTTTTTTTGGCCAATTTGGAGAAGGTGTGATTACTCGGGAACGGCTCGTAAGATTTTTAGTGTATTTTCCAGGAAAAATCAGCAACGTTTTTTTTTGGCCAATTTGGAGAAGATGGGATTACTCGGGAACGGCTCGTAAGATTTTTAGTGTATTTTCCAGGAAAAATCAACAACGCTTTTTTTTGCCAATTTGGAGAAGGTGTGATTACTCGGGAACGGCTAGTAAGATTTTTGATGTTTTTTCCAGGAAAAATCAGCAACGCTTTTTTTGGCCAATTTGGAGAAGGTGTGATTACTCGGGAATGGCTCGTAAGATTTTTAGTGTATTTTCCAGGAAAAATCAGCAACGCTTTTTTTGGCCAATTTGGAGAAGATGGGATTACTCGGGAACGGCTCGTAGGTTTTTTAGTGTATTTTCCAGGAAAAATCAGCAACGCTTTTTTTGGCCAATTTGGAGAAGGTGTGATTACTCGGGAACGGCTCGTAGGATTTTTAGTGTATTTTCCAGGAAAAATCAGCAACGCTTTTTTTTTGCCAATTTGGAGAAGGTGTGATTACTCGGGAACGGCTCGTAAGATTTTTGATGTTTTTTCCAGGAAAAATCAACAACGCTTTTTTTTGGCCAATTTGGAGAAGGTGTGATTACTCGGGAACGGCTCGTAAGATTTTTAGTGTATTTTCCAGGAAAAATCAGCAACGCTTTTTTTGGCCAATTTGGAGAAGGTGTGATTACTCGGGAACGGCTCGTAAGATTTTTAGTGTTTTTTCCAGGAAAAATCAGCAACGCTTTTTTTTTGGCCAATTTGGAGAAGGTGTGATTACTCGGGAACGGCTCGTAAGATTTTTAGTGTATTTTCCAGGAAAAATCAGCAACGCTTTTTTTGGCCAATTTGGAGAAGGTGTGATTACTCGGGAACGGCTCGTAAGATTTTTAGTGTATTTTCCAGGAAAAATCAGCAACGCTTTTTTTTCTAATTTGGAGAAGATGGGATTACTCGGGAACGGCTCGTAGGTTTTTTAGTGTATTTTCCAGGAAAAATCAGCAACGCTTTTTTTTCTAATTTGGAGAAGATGGGATTACTCGGGAACGGCTCGTAGGATTTTTAGTGTATTTTCCAGGAAAAATCAACAACGCTTTTTTTTGCCAATTTGGAGAAGGTGTGATTACTCGGGAACGGCTCGTAGGATTTTTAGTGTATTTTCCAGGAAAAATCAGCAACGCTTTTTTTTTGCCAATTTGGAGAAGGTGTGATTACTCGGGAACGGCTCGTAAGATTTTTGATGTTTTTTCCAGGAAAAATCAACAACGCTTTTTTTTGGCCAATTTGGAGAAGGTGTGATTACTCGGGAACGGCTCGTAAGATTTTTAGTGTATTTTCCAGGAAAAATCAGCAACGCTTTTTTTGGCCAATTTGGAGAAGGTGTGATTACTCGGGAACGGCTCGTAAGATTTTTAGTGTATTTTCCAGGAAAAATCAACAACGCTTTTTTTGGCCAATTTGGAGAAGGTGTGATTACTCGGAAACGGCTCGTAAGATTTTTAGTGTATTTTCCAGGAAAAATCAGCAACGCTTTTTTTGGCCAATTTGGAGAAGGTGTGATTACTCGGGAACGGCTCGTAAGATTTTTAGTGTATTTTCCAGGAAAAATCAACAACGCTTTTTTTTGGCCAATTTGGAGAAGGTGTGATTACTCGGGAACGGCTCGTAGGTTTTTTAGTGTATTTTCCAGGAAAAATCAGCAACGCTTTTTTTGGCCAATTTGGAGAAGGTGTGATTACTCGGGAACGGCTCGTAGGTTTTTTAGTGTATTTTCCAGGAAAAATCAGCAACGCTTTTTTTGGCCAATTTGGAGAAGGTGTGATTACTCGGGAACGGCTCATAAAATTTTTAATATATTTTCCAGGAAAAATCAGCAACGCTTTTTTTGCTAATTTGGAGAAGATGGGATTACTCCGGAACGGCTCGTAAGATTTTTAGTGTATTTTCCAGGAAAAATGTGCAACGCTTTTTTTGGCCAATTTGGAGAAGGTGTGATTACTCGGGAACGGCTCGTAGGATTTTTAGTGTATTTTCCAGGAAAAATCAGCAACGCTTTTTTTGGCCAATTTGGTGAAGATGGGATTACTCGGGAACTGCTCGTAGGATTTTTAGTGTATTTTCCAGGAAAAATCAGCAACGCTTTTTTTTGCCAATTTGGAGAAGGTGTGATTACTCGGGAACTGCTCGTAAGATTTTTAGTGTATTTTCCAGGAAAAATCAGCAACGCTTTTTTTTTGCCAATTTGGAGAAGGTGTGATTACTCGGGAACGGCTAATAAAATTTTTAATATATTTTCCAGGAAAAATCAGCAACGCTTTTTTTTGGCCAATTTGGAGAAGGTGTGATTACTCGGGAACGGCTCGTAAGATTTTTAGTGTATTTTCCAGGAAAAATCAGCAACGCTTTTTTTTGGCCAATTTGGAGAAGATGGGATTACTCCGGAACGGCTCGTAAGATTTTTAGTGTATTTTCCAGGAAAAATGTGCAACGCTTTTTTTTGGCCAATTTGGAGAAGGTGTGATTACTCGGGAACGGCTCGTAAGATTTTTGATGTTTTTTCCAGGAAAAATCAGCAACGCTTTTTTTTGGCCAATTTGGAGAAGGTGTGATTACTCGGGAACGGCTCGTAGGTTTTTTAGTGTATTTTCCAGGAAAAATGTGCAACGCTTTTTTTTGGCCAATTTGGAGAAGGTGTGATTACTCGGAAACGGCTCGTAAGATTTTTAGTGTATTTTCCAGGAAAAATCAGCAACGTTTTTTTTTTGGCCAATTTGGAGAAGGTGTGATTACTCGGGAACGGCTCGTAAGATTTTTAGTGTATTTTCCAGGAAAAATCAGCAACGCTTTTTTTTGGCCAATTTGGAGAAGATGGGATTACTCCGGAACGGCTCGTAAGATTTTTAGTGTATTTTCCAGGAAAAATGTGCAACGCTTTTTTTTGGCCAATTTGGAGAAGGTGTGATTACTCGGGAACGGCTCGTAAGATTTTTGATGTTTTTTCCAAGAAAAATCAGCAACGCTTTTTTTTGGCCAATTTGGAGAAGGTGTGATTACTCGGGAACGGCTCGTAAGATTTTTAGTGTATTTTCCAGGAAAAATCAGCAACGCTTTTTTTTGGCCAATTTGGAGAAGATGGGATTACTCCGGAACGGCTCGTAAGATTTTTAGTGTATTTTCCAGGAAAAATGTGCAACGCTTTTTTTTGGCCAATTTGGAGAAGGTGTGATTACTCGGGAACGGCTCGTAAGATTTTTGATGTTTTTTCCAGGAAAAATCAGCAACGCTTTTTTTTGGCCAATTTGGAGAAGGTGTGATTACTCGGGAACGGCTCGTAGGTTTTTTAGTGTATTTTCCAGGAAAAATCAACAACGCTTATTTTGGCCAATTTGGAGAAGGTGTGATTACTCGGGAACGGCTCGTAGGTTTTTTAGTGTTTTTTCCAGGAAAAATCAGCAACGCTTTTTTTGGCCAATTTGGAGAAGGTGTGATTACTCGGGAACTGCTCGTAGGATTTTTAGTGTATTTTCCAGGAAAAATCAGCAACGCTTTTTTTGGCCAATTTGGAGAAGGTGTGATTACTCGGGAACGGCTCGTAGGATTTTTAGTGTATTTTCCAGGAAAAATCAGCAACGCTTTTTTTTGGCCAATTTGGAGAAGATGGGATTACTCGGGAACGGCTCGTAGGATTTTTAGTGTATTTTCCAGGAAAAATCAGCAACGCTTTTTTTTGGCCAATTTGGAGAAGGTGTGATTACTCGGGAACTGCTCGTAGGTTTTTTAGTGTATTTTCCAGGAAAAATCAGCAACGCTTTTTTTTCTAATTTGGAGAAGATGGGATTACTCGGGAACGGCTCGTAGGATTTTTAGTGTATTTTTCAGGAAAAATCAGCAACGCTTTTTTTGGCCAATTTGGAGAAGGTGTGATTACTCGGGAACGGCTCGTAGGTTTTTTAGTGTATTTTCCAGGAAAAATCAGCAACGCTTTTTTTTCTAATTTGGAGAAGATGGGATTACTCGGGAACGGCTCGTAGGTTTTTTAGTGTTTTTTCCAGGAAAAATCAGCAACGCTTTTTTTGGCCAATTTGGAGAAGGTGTGATTACTCGGGAACGGCTCGTAGGATTTTTAGTGTATTTTCCAGGAAAAATCAGCAACGCTTTTTTTGCTAATTTGGAGAAGATGGGATTACTCGGGAACGGCTCGTAGGTTTTTTAGTGTATTTTCCAGGAAAAATGTGCAACGCTTTTTTTTGGCCAATTTGGAGAAGGTGTGATTACTCGGAAACGGCTCGTAAGATTTTTAGTGTATTTTCCAGGAAAAATCAGCAACGTTTTTTTTTTTGGCCAATTTGGAGAAGGTGTGATTACTCGGGAACGGCTCGTAAGATTTTTAGTGTATTTTCCAGGAAAAATCAGCAACGCTTTTTTTTGGCCAATTTGGAGAAGATGGGATTACTCCGGAACGGCTCGTAAGATTTTTAGTGTATTTTCCAGGAAAAATGTGCAACGCTTTTTTTTGGCCAATTTGGAGAAGGTGTGATTACTCGGGAACGGCTCGTAAGATTTTTGATGTTTTTTCCAAGAAAAATCAGCAACGCTTTTTTTTGGCCAATTTGGAGAAGGTGTGATTACTCGGGAACGGCTCGTAAGATTTTTAGTGTATTTTCCAGGAAAAATCAGCAACGCTTTTTTTTGGCCAATTTGGAGAAGATGGGATTACTCCGGAACGGCTCGTAAGATTTTTAGTGTATTTTCCAGGAAAAATCAGCAACGCTTTTTTTTGGGCAAATTTGGAGAAGGTGTGATTACTCGGGAACGGCTCGTAGGTTTTTTAGTGTATTTTCCAGGAAAAATCAACAACGCTTATTTTGGCCAATTTGGAGAAGGTGTGATTACTCGGGAACGGCTCGTAGGTTTTTTAGTGTTTTTTCCAGGAAAAATCAGCAACGCTTTTTTTGGCCAATTTGGAGAAGGTGTGATTACTCGGGAACTGCTCGTAGGATTTTTAGTGTATTTTCCAGGAAAAATCAGCAACGCTTTTTTTGGCCAATTTGGAGAAGGTGTGATTACTCGGGAACGGCTCGTAGGATTTTTAGTGTATTTTCCAGGAAAAATCAGCAACGCTTTTTTTTGGCCAATTTGGAGAAGATGGGATTACTCGGGAACGGCTCGTAGGATTTTTAGTGTATTTTCCAGGAAAAATCAGCAACGCTTTTTTTTGGCCAATTTGGAGAAGGTGTGATTACTCGGGAACTGCTCGTAGGTTTTTTAGTGTATTTTCCAGGAAAAATCAGCAACGCTTTTTTTTCTAATTTGGAGAAGATGGGATTACTCGGGAACGGCTCGTAGGATTTTTAGTGTATTTTTCAGGAAAAATCAGCAACGCTTTTTTTGGCCAATTTGGAGAAGGTGTGATTACTCGGGAACGGCTCGTAAGATTTTTGATGTTTTTTCCAGGAAAAATCAGCAACGCTTTTTTTGGCCAATTTGGAGATGGTGTGATTACTCGGGAACGGCTCGTAGGATTTTTAGTGTATTTTCCAGGAAAAATCAACAACGCTTTTTTTTGGCCAATTTGGAGAAGGTGTGATTACTCGGGAACGGCTCATAAAATTTTTAATATATTTTCCAGGAAAAATCAGCAACACTTTTTTTGGCCAATTTGGAGAAGGTGTGATTACTCGGGAACGGCTCGTAAGATTTTTGATGTTTTTTCCAGGAAAAATCAGCAACGCTTTTTTTGGCCAATTTGGAGATGGTGTGATTACTCGGGAACGGCTCGTAGGATTTTTTGTGTATTTTCCAGGAAAAATCAACAACGCTTTTTTTGGCCAATTTGGAGAAGATGGGATTACTCGGGAACGGCTCGTAGGTTTTTTAGTGTATTTTCCAGGAAAAATCAACAACGCTTTTTTTGGCCAATTTGGAGAAGGTGTGATTACTCGGGAACGGCTCGTAGGTTTTTAAGTGTATTTTCCAGGAAAAATCAGCAACGCTTTTTTTGGCCAATTTGGAGAAGGTGTGATTACTCGGGAACGGCTCGTAAGATTTTTGATGTTTTTTCCAGGAAAAATCAGCAACGCTTTTTTTGGCCAATTCGGAGAAGATGGGATTACTCGGGAACGGCTCGTAGGTTTTTTAGTGTATTTTCCAGGAAAAATCAGCAACACTTTTTTTTTGCCAATTTGGAGAAGATGGGATTACTCGGGAACGGCTCGTAGGTTTTTTAATATATTTTCCAGGAAAAATCAGCAACACTTTTTTTGGCCAATTTGGAGAAGGTGTGATTACTCGGGAACGGCTCGTAAGATTTTTGATGTTTTTTCCAGGAAAAATCAGCAACGCTTTTTTTTGGCCAATTTGGAGAAGGTGTGATTACTCGGGAACTGCTCGTAGGATTTTTAGTGTATTTTCCAGGAAAAATCAACAACGCTTTTTTTGGCCAATTTGGAGAAGCTGTGATTACTCGGGAACGGCTCGTAGGATTTTTAGTGTATTTTCCAGGAAAAATCAGCAACGCTTTTTTTTGCCAATTTGGAGAAGATGGGATTACTCGGGAACTGCTCGTAGGTTTTTTAGTGTATTTTCCAGGAAAAATCAGCAAGGTTTTTTTTTGGCCAATTTGGAGAAGGTGTGATTACTCGGAAACGGCTCGTAAGATTTTTAGTGTATTTTCCAGGAAAAATCAGCAACGCTTTTTTTGGCCAATTTGGAGAAGGTGTGATTACTCGGGAACGGCTCGTAGGTTTTTTAGTGTAATTTCCAGGAAAAATCAGCAACACTTTTTTTGGCCAATTTGGAGAAGGTGTGATTACTCGGGAACGGCTCGTAGGATTTTTAGTGTATTTTCCAGGAAAAATCAGCAAGGTTTTTTTTTGGCCAATTTGGAGAAGATGGGATTACTCGGGAACGGCTCGTAAGATTTTTGATGTTTTTTCCAGGAAAAATCAGCAACGCTTTTTTTGGCCAATTTGGAGAAGGTGTGATTACTCGGGAACGGCTCGTAAGATTTTTAGTGTATTTTCCAGGAAAAATCAGCAACGCTTTTTTTTGGCCAATTTGGAGAAGATAAGATTACTCGGGAACGGCTCGTAGGATTTTTAGTGTATTTTCCAGGAAAAATGTGCAACGCTTTTTTTGGCCAATTTGGAGAAGGTGTGATTACTCCGGAACGGCTCGTAGGATTTTTAGTGTATTTTCCAGGAAAAATCAGCAACGCTTTTTTTGGCCAATTTGGAGAAGGTGTGATTACTCGGGAACGGCTCGTAGGATTTTTAGTGTATTTTCCAGGAAAAATCAACAACGCTTTTTTTGGCCAATTTGGAGAAGATGGGATTACTCGGGAACGGCTCGTAGGTTTTTTAGTGTATTTTCCAGGAAAAATCAGCAACGCTTTTTTTTGCCAATTTGGAGAAGGTGTGATTACTCGGGAACGGCTCGTAGGATTTTTAGTGTATTTTCCAGGAAAAATCAGCAACGCTTTTTTTTCTAATTTGGAGAAGGTGTGATTACTCGGGAACGGCTCGTAGGATTTTTAGTGTATTTTCCAGGAAAAATCAGCAACGTTTTTTTTGGCCAATTTGGAGAAGGTGTGATTACTCGGGAACGGCTCGTAGGATTTTTAGTGTATTTTCCAGGAAAAATCAGCAACGCTTTTTTTGGCCAATTTGGAGAAGGTGTGATTACTCGGGAACGGCTCGTAGGATTTTTAGTGTATTTTCCAGGAAAAATCAGCAACTCTTTTTTTTGCCAATTTGGAGAAGATGGGATTACTCGGGAACGGCTCGTAGGATTTTTAGTGTATTTTCCAGGAAAAATCAGCAACGCTTTTTTTTTGGCCAATTTAGAGAAGGTGTGATTACTCGGGAACGGCTCGTAGGATTTTTAGTGTAATTTCCAGGAAAAATCAGCAACACTTTTTTTGGCCAATTTGGAGAAGGTGTGATTACTCGGGAACGGCTCGTAAGATTTTTGATGTTTTTTCCAGGAAAAATCAGCAACGCTTTTTTTGGCCAATTTGGAGATGGTGTGATTACTCGGGAACGGCTCGTAGGTTTTTTAGTGTATTTTCCAGGAAAAATCAGCAACGCTTTTTTTGGCCAATTTGGAGAAGGTGTGATTACTCGGGAACGGCTCGTAGGATTTTTAGTGTATTTTCCAGGAAAAATCAACAACGCTTTTTTTGGCCAATTTGGAGAAGATGGGATTACTCGGGAATGCTCGTAGGATTTTTAGTGTATTTTCCAGGAAAAATCAACAACGCTTTTTTTGGCCAATTTGGAGAAGATGGGATTACTCGGGAACGGCTCGTAGGTTTTTTAGTGTATTTTCCAGGAAAAATCAGCAACGCTTTTTTTGGCCAATTTGGAGAAGGTGTGATTACTCGGGAACGGCTCGTAAGATTTTTAGTGTATTTTCCAGGAAAAATCAGCAACGCTTCTTTAAGCCAATTTGGAGATGGTGTGATTACTCGGGAACGGCTCGTAGGATTTTTAGTGTATTTTCCAGGAAAAATCAACAACGCTTTTTTTGGCCAATTTGGAGAAGATGGGATTACTCGGGAACGGCTCGTAGGTTTTTTAGTGTATTTTCCAGGAAAAATCAACAACGCTTTTTTTGGCCAATTTGGAGAAGGTGTGATTACTCGGGAACGGCTCGTAGGTTTTTTAGTGTATTTTCCAGGAAAAATCAGCAACGCTTTTTTTTGGCCAATTTGGAGAAGGTGTGATTACTCGGGAACGGCTCGTAGGATTTTTAGTGTATTTTCCAGGAAAAATCAACAACGCTTTTTTTGGCCAATTTGGAGAAGGTGTGATTACTCGAAAACGGCTCGTAAGATTTTTAGTGTATTTTCCAGGAAAAATCAGCAACGCTTTTTTTGGCCAATTTGGAGAAGGTGTGATTACTCGGGAACGGCTCGTAAGATTTTTAGTGTATTTTCCAGGAAAAATCAGCAACGTTTTTTTTTGGCCAATTTGGAGAAGATGGGATTACTCGGGAACGGCTCGTAAGATTTTTAGTGTATTTTCCAGGAAAAATCAACAACGCTTTTTTTTGCCAATTTGGAGAAGGTGTGATTACTCGGGAACGGCTCGTAAGATTTTTGATGTTTTTTCCAGGAAAAATCAGCAACGCTTTTTTTGGCCAATTTGGAGAAGGTGTGATTACTCGGGAACGGCTCGTAAGATTTTTAGTGTATTTTCCAGGAAAAATCAGCAACGCTTTTTTTGGCCAATTTGGAGAAGATGGGATTACTCGGGAACGGCTCGTAGGTTTTTTAGTGTATTTTCCAGGAAAAATCAGCAACGCTTTTTTTGGCCAATTTGGAGAAGATGGGATTACTCGGGAACGGCTCGTAGGTTTTTTAGTGTATTTTCCAGGAAAAATCAACAACGCTTTTTTTGGCCAATTTGGAGAAGGTGTGATTACTCGGGAACGGCTCGTAGGATTTTTAGTGTATTTTCCAGGAAAAATCAGCAACGCTTTTTTTTGGCCAATTTGGAGAAGATGGGATTACTCGGGAACGGCTCGTAGGATTTTTGATGTTTTTTCCAGGAAAAATCAGCAACGCTTTTTTTTGGCCAATTTGGAGAAGATGGGATTACTCGGGAACGGCTCGTAGGTTTTTTAGTGTATTTTCCAGGAAAAATCAGCAACGCTTTTTTTTGGCCAATTTGGAGAAGGTGTGATTACTCGGGAACGGCTCGTAAGATTTTTGATGTTTTTTCCAGGAAAAATCAGCAACGCTTTTTTTGGCCAATTTGGAGAAGGTGTGATTACTCGGGAACGGCTCGTAAGATTTTTGATGTTTTTTCCAGGAAAAATCAGCAACGCTTTTTTTGGCCAATTTGGAGAAGGTGTGATTACTCGGGAACGGCTCGTAAGATTTTTAGTGTATTTTCCAGGAAAAATCAGCAACGCTTTTTTTGGCCAATTTGGAGAAGGTGTGATTACTCGGGAACGGCTCGTAGGTTTTTTAGTGTATTTTCCAGGAAAAATCAGCAATGCTTTTTTTTGGCCAATTTGGAGAAGGTGTGATTACTCGGAAACGGCTCGTAAGATTTTTAGTGTATTTTCCAGGAAAAATCAGCAACGCTTTTTTTTGGCCAATTTGGAGAAGGTGTGATTACTCGGGAACGGCTCGTAAGATTTTTGATGTTTTTTCCAGGAAAAATCAGCAACGCTTTTTTTGGCCAATTTGGAGAAGGTGTGATTACTCGGGAACGGCTCGTAAGATTTTTAGTGTATTTTCCAGGAAAAATCAGCAACGCTTTTTTTGGCCAATTTGGAGAAGGTGTGATTACTCGGGAACGGCTCGTAGGTTTTTTAGTGTATTTTCCAGGAAAAATCAGCAATACTTTTTTTTGGCCAATTTGGAGAAGGTGTGATTACTCGGGAACGGCTCGTAGGTTTTTTAGTGTATTTTCCAGGAAAAATCAGCAATGCTTTTTTTTGGCCAATTTGGAGAAGGTGTGATTACTCGGGAACGGCTCGTAAGATTTTTAGTGTATTTTCCAGGAAAAATCAGCAACGCTTTTTTTGGCCAATTTGGAGAAGGTGTGATTACTCGGGAACGGCTCGTAGGTTTTTTAGTGTATTTTCCAGGAAAAATCAGCAACGTTTTTTTTTGGCCAATTTGGAGAAGGTGTGATTACTCGGGAACGGCTCGTAGGTTTTTTAGTGTATTTTCCAGGAAAAATCAGCAACGCTTTTTTTTGGCCAATTTGGAGAAGGTGTGATTACTCGGGAACGGCTCGTAAGATTTTTGATGTTTTTTCCAGGAAAAATCAGCAACGCTTTTTTTGGCCAATTTGGAGAAGGTGTGATTACTCGGGAACGGCTCGTAAGATTTTTAGTGTATTTTCCAGGAAAAATCAGCAACGCTTTTTTTGGCCAATTTGGAGAAGGTGTGATTACTCGGGAACGGCTCGTAGGTTTTTTAGTGTATTTTCCAGGAAAAATCAGCAATGCTTTTTTTTGGCCAATTTGGAGAAGGTGTGATTACTCGGAAACGGCTCGTAAGATTTTTAGTGTATTTTCCAGGAAAAATCAGCAACGCTTTTTTTGGCCAATTTGGAGAAGGTGTGATTACTCGGGAACGGCTCGTAAGATTTTTAGTGTATTTTCCAGGAAAAATCAGCAACGTTTTTTTTTGGCCAATTTGGAGAAGATGGGATTACTCGGGAACGGCTCGTAAGATTTTTAGTGTATTTTCCAGGAAAAATCAACAACGCTTTTTTTTGCCAATTTGGAGAAGGTGTGATTACTCGGGACCGGCTCGTAAGATTTTTGATGTTTTTTCCAGGAAAAATCAGCAACGCTTTTTTTGGCCAATTTGGAGAAGGTGTGATTACTCGGGAACGGCTCGTAGGATTTTTAGTGTATTTTCCAGGAAAAATCAACAACGCTTTTTTTGGCCAATTTGGATAAGGTGTGATTACTCGGGAACGGCTCGTAGGATTTTTAGTGTATTTTCCAGGAAAAATCAGCAACGCTTTTTTTTGGCCAATTTGGAGAAGGTGTGATTACTCGGGAACGGCTCGTAAGATTTTTGATGTTTTTTCCAGGAAAAGTCAGCAACGCTTTTTTTTGGCCAATTTGGAGAAGGTGTGATTACTCGGGAATGGCTCGTAGGATTTTTAGTGTATTTACCAGGAAAAATCAACAACGCTTTTTTTTGCCAATTTGGAGAAGGTGTGATTACTCGGGAACGGCTCGTAGGATTTTTAGTGTATTTTCCAGGAAAAATCAGCAACGCTTTTTTTGGCCAATTTGGAGAAGGTGTGATTACTCGGGAACGGCTCGTAGGATTTTTGATGTTTTTTCCAGGAAAAATCAGCAACGCTTTTTTTGGCCAATTTGGAGATGGTGTGATTACTCGGGAACGGCTCGTAGGATTTTTAGTGTATTTTCCAGGAAAAATCAACAACGCTTTTTTTGGCCAATTTGGAGAAGGTGTGATTACTCGGGAACGGCTCGTAGGATTTTTAGTGTATTTTCCAGGAAAAATCAGCAACGCTTTTTTTTGGCCAATTTGGAGAAGATGGGATTACTCGGGAACGGCTCGTAGGATTTTTAGTGTATTTTCCAGGAAAAATGTGCAACGCTTTTTTTGGCCAATTTGGAGAAGGTGTGATTACTCCGGAACGGCTCATAGGATTTTTAGTGTATTTTCCAGGAAAAATCAGCAACGCTTTTTTTGGCCAATTTGGAGAAGGTGTGATTACTCGGGAACGGCTCGTAGGATTTTTAGTGTATTTTCCAGGAAAAATCAGCAACGCTTTTTTTGGCCAATTTGGAGAAGGTGTGATTACTCGGGAACGGCTCGTAGGATTTTTAGTGTATTTTCCAGGAAAAATCAGCAACGCTTTTTTTTCTAATTTGGAGAAGATGGGATTACTCGGGAACGGCTCGTAGGATTTTTAGTGTATTTTCCAGGAAAAATCAGCAACGCTTTTTTTTGCCAATTTGGAGAAAGTGTGATTACTCGGGAACGGCTCGTAAGATTTTTAGTGTATTTTCCAGGAAAAATCAGCAACGCTTTTTTTTGGCCAATTTGGAGAAGATGGGATTACTCGGGAACGGCTCGTAGGTTTTTTAGTGTATTTTCCAGGAAAAATGTGCAACGCTTTTTTTTGCCAATTTGGAGAAAGTGTGATTACTCGGGAACGGCTCGTAGGTTTTTTAGTGTATTTTCCAGGAAAAATCAGCAACGCTTTTTTTTGGCCAATTTGGAGAAGATGGGATTACTCGGGAACGGCTCGTAGGTTTTTTAGTGTATTTTCCAGGAAAAATGTGCAACGCTTTTTTTGGCCAATTTGGAGAAGGTGTGATTACTCGGGAACGGCTCGTAAGATTTTTGATGTTTTTTCCAGGAAAAATCAGCAACGCTTTTTTTGGCCAATTTGGAGAAGGTGTGATTACTCGGGAACGGCTCGTAAGATTTTTAGTGTATTTTCCAGGAAAAATCAGCAACGTTTTTTTTTCTAATTTGGAGAAGATGGGATTACTCGGGAACGGCTCGTAGGTTTTTTAGTGTATTTTTCAGGAAAAATCAGCAACGCTTTTTTTTGGCCAATTTGGAGAAGGTGTGATTACTCGGGAACGGCTCGTAAGATTTTTAGTGTATTTTCCAGGAAAAATCAGCAACGCTTTTTTTGGCCAATTTGGAGAAGGTGTGATTACTCGGGAACGGCTCGTAAGATTTTTGATGTTTTTTCCAGGAAAAATCAGCAACGCTTTTTTTGGCCAATTTGGAGAAGGTGTGATTACTCGGGAACGGCTCGTAGGATTTTTAGTGTATTTTCCAGGAAAAATCAGCAACGCTTTTTTTTCTAATTTGGAGAAGATGGGATTACTCGGGAACGGCTCGTAGGATTTTTAGTGTAATTTCCAGGAAAAATCAGCAACACTTTTTTTGGCCAATTTGGAGAAGGTGTGATTACTCGGGAACGGCTCGTAAGATTTTTAGTGTATTTTCCAGGAAAAATCAGCAACGCCTTTTTTGGCCAATTTGGAGAAGGTGTGATTACTCGGGAACGGCTCGTTAGATTTTTGATGTATTTTCCAGGAAAAATCAGCAACGCTTTTTTTGGCCAATTTGGAGAAGGTGTGATTACTCGGGAACGGCTCATAAAATTTTTAATATATTTTCCAGGAAAAATCAGCAACGCTTTTTTTTTTGCTAATTTGGAGAAGATGGGATTACTCGGGAACGGCTCGTAGGTTTTTTAGTGTATTTTCCAGGAAAAATGTGCAACGCTTTTTTTTGGCCAATTTGGAGAAGGTGTGATTACTCGGAAACGGCTCGTAAGATTTTTAGTGTATTTTCCAGGAAAAATCAGCAACGTTTTTTTTTTGGCCAATTTGGAGAAGGTGTGATTACTCGGGAACGGCTCGTAGGTTTTTTAGTGTTTTTTCCAGGAAAAATCAGCAACGCTTTTTTTGGCCAATTTGGAGAAGGTGTGATTACTCGGGAACTGCTCGTAGGATTTTTAGTGTATTTTCCAGGAAAAATCAGCAACGCTTTTGTTGGCCAATTTGGAGAAGGTGTGATTACTCGGGAACGGCTCGTAAGATTTTTGATGTTTTTTCCAGGAAAAGTCAGCAACGCTTTTTTTTGGCCAATTTGGAGAAGGTGTGATTACTCGGGAACGGCTCGTAGGTTTTTTAGTGTATTTTCCAGGAAAAATCAACAACGCTTTTTTTGGCCAATTTGGAGAAGGTGTGATTACTCGGGAACGGCTCGTAGGTTTTTTAGTGTTTTTTCCAGGAAAAATCAGCAACGCTTTTTTTGGCCAATTTGGAGAAGGTGTGATTACTCGGGAACTGCTCGTAGGATTTTTAGTGTATTTTCCAGGAAAAATCAGCAACGCTTTTTTTGGCCAATTTGGAGAAGGTGTGATTACTCGGGAACGGCTCGTAGGATTTTTAGTGTATTTTCCAGGAAAAATCAGCAACGCTTTTTTTTTGGCCAATTTGGAGAAGATGGGATTACTCGGGAACGGCTCGTAGGATTTTTAGTGTATTTTCCAGGAAAAATCAGCAACGCTTTTTTTTGGACAATTTGGAGAAGGTGTGATTACTCGGGAACTGCTCGGAGGTTTTTTAGTGTATTTTCCAGGAAAAATCAGCAACGCTTTTTTTTCTAATTTGGAGAAGATGGGATTACTCGGGAACGGCTCGTAGGATTTTTAGTGTATTTTTCAGGAAAAATCAGCAACGCTTTTTTTGGCCAATTTGGAGAAGGTGTGATTACTCGGGAACGGCTCGTAAGATTTTTGATGTTTTTTCCAGGAAAAATCAGCAACGCTTTTTTTGGCCAATTTGGAGATGGTGTGATTACTCGGGAACGGCTCGTAGGATTTTTAGTGTATTTTCCAGGAAAAATCAACAACGCTTTTTTTTGGCCAATTTGGAGAAGGTGTGATTACTCGGGAACGGCTCATAAAATTTTTAATATATTTTCCAGGAAAAATCAGCAACACTTTTTTTGGCCAATTTGGAGAAGGTGTGATTACTCGGGAACGGCTCGGAAGATTTTTGATGTTTTTTCCAGGAAAAATCAGCAACGCTTTTTTTGGCCAATTTGGAGATGGTGTGATTACTCGGGAACGGCTCGTAGGATTTTTAGTGTATTTTCCAGGAAAAATCAACAACGCTTTTTTTGGCCAATTAGGAGAAGATGGGATTACTCGGGAACGGCTCGTAGGTTTTTTAGTGTATTTTCCAGGAAAAATCAACAACGCTTTTTTTGGCCAATTTGGAGAAGGTGTGATTACTCGGGAACGGCTCGTAGGTTTTTTAGTGTATTTTCCAGGAAAAATCAGCAACGCTTTTTTTGGCCAATTTGGAGAAGGTGTGATTACTCGGGAACGGCTCGTAAGATTTTTGATGTTTTTTCCAGGAAAAATCAGCAACGCTTTTTTTGGCCAATTCGGAGAAGATGGGATTACTCGGGAACGGCTCGTAGGTTTTTTAGTGTATTTTCCAGGAAAAATCAGCAACACTTTTTTTTTGCCAATTTGGAGAAGATGGGATTACTCGGGAACGGCTCGTAGGTTTTTTAATATATTTTCCAGGAAAAATCAGCAACACTTTTTTTGGCCAATTTGGAGAAGGTGTGATTACTCGGGAACGGCTCGTAAGATTTTTGATGTTTTTTCCAGGAAAAATCAGCAACGCTTTTTTTTGGCCAATTTGGAGAAGGTGTGATTACTCGGGAACTGCTCGTAGGATTTTTAGTGTATTTTCCAGGAAAAATCAACAACGCTTTTTTTGGCCAATTTGGAGAAGCTGTGATTACTCGGGAACGGCTCGTAGGATTTTTAGTGTATTTTCCAGGAAAAATCAGCAACGCTTTTTTTTGCCAATTTGGAGAAGATGGGATTACTCGGGAACTGCTCGTAGGTTTTTTAGTGTATTTTCCAGGAAAAATCAGCAAGGTTTTTTTTGGCCAATTTGGAGAAGGTGTGATTACTCGGAAACGGCTCGTAAGATTTTTAGTGTATTTTCCAGGAAAAATCAGCAAGGTTTTTTTTTGGCCAATTTGGAGAAGATGGGATTACTCGGGAACGGCTCGTAAGATTTTTGATGTTTTTTCCAGGAAAAATCAGCAACGCTTTTTTTGGCCAATTTGGAGAAGGTGTGATTACTCGGGAACGGCTCGTAAGATTTTTAGTGTATTTTCCAGGAAAAATCAGCAACGCTTTTTTTTGGCCAATTTGGAGAAGATGGGATTACTCGGGAACGGCTCGTAGGATTTTTAGTGTATTTTCCAGGAAAAATGTGCAACGCTTTTTTTGGCCAATTTGGAGAAGGTGTGATTACTCCGGAACGGCTCGTAGGATTTTTAGTGTATTTTCCAGGAAAAATCAGCAACGCTTTTTTTGGCCAATTTGGAGAAGGTGTGATTACTCGGGAACGGCTCGTAGGATTTTTAGTGTATTTTCCAAGAAAAATCAACAACGCTTTTTTTGGCCAATTTGGAGAAGATGGGATTACTCGGGAACGGCTCGTAGGTTTTTTAGTGTATTTTCCAGGAAAAATCAGCAACGCTTTTTTTTGCCAATTTGGAGAAGGTGTGATTACTCGGGAACGGCTCGTAGGATTTTTAGTGTATTTTCCAGGAAAAATCAGCAACGCTGTTTTTTCTAATTTGGAGAAGGTGTGATTACTCGGGAACGGCTCGTAGGATTTTTAGTGTATTTTCCAGGAAAAATCAGCAACGTTTTTTTTGGCCAATTTGGAGAAGGTGTGATTACTCGGGAACGGCTCGTAGGATTTTTAGTGTATTTTCCAGGAAAAATCAGCAACGCTTTTTTTGGCCAATTTGGAGAAGGTGTGATTACTCGGGAACGGCTCGTAGGATTTTTAGTGTATTTTCCAGGAAAAATCAGCAACTCTTTTTTTTGCCAATTTGGAGAAGATGGGATTACTCGGGAACGGCTCGTAGGATTTTTAGTGTATTTTACAGGAAAAATCAGCAACGCTTTTTTTTTGGCCAATTTAGAGAAGGTGTGATTACTCGGGAACGGCTCGTAGGATTTTTAGTGTAATTTCCAGGAAAAATCAGCAACACTTTTTTTGGCCAATTTGGAGAAGGTGTGATTACTCGGGAACGGCTCGTAAGATTTTTGATGTTTTTTCCAGGAAAAATCAGCAACGCTTTTTTTGGCCAATTTGGAGATGGTGTGATTACTCGGGAACGGCTCGTAGGTTTTTTAGTGTATTTTCCAGGAAAAATCAGCAACGCTTTTTTTGGCCAATTTGGAGAAGGTGTGATTACTCGGGAACGGCTCGTAGGATTTTTAGTGTATTTTCCAGGAAAAATCAACAACGCTTTTTTTGGCCAATTTGGAGAAGATGGGATTACTCGGGAACGGCTCGTAGGTTTTTTAGTGTATTTTCCACGAAAAATCAGCAACGCTTTTTTTTGCCAATTTGGAGAAGATGGGATTACTCGGGACCGGCTCGTAGGATTTTTAGTGTAATTTCCAGGAAAAATCAGCAACGCTTTTTTTTGGCAATTTGGAGAAGGTGTGATTACTCGGGAACGGCTCGTAGGATTTTTAGTGTATTTTCCAGGAAAAATCAGCAACGTTTTTTTTGGCCAATTTGGAGAAGGTGTGATTACTCGGGAACGGCTCGTAGGATTTTTAGTGTATTTTCCAGGAAAAATCAGCAACGCTTTTTTTTGGCCAATTTGGAGAAGGTGTGATTACTCGGGAACGGCTCGTAGGATTTTTAGTGTATTTTCCAGGAAAAATCAGCAACTCTTTTTTTTGCCAATTTGGAGAAGATGGGATTACTCGGGAACGGCTCGTAGGATTTTTAGTGTATTTTCCAGGAAAAATCAGCAACGCTTTTTTTTTGGCCAATTTAGAGAAGGTGTGATTACTCGGGAACGGCTCGTAGGATTTTTAGTGTAATTTCCAGGAAAAATCAGCAACGCTTTTTTTGGCCAATTTGGAGAAGGTGTGATTACTCGGGAACGGCTCGTAGGATTTTTAGTGTATTTTCCAGGAAAAATCAGCAACGTTTTTTTTGGCCAATTTGGAGAAGGTGTGATTACTCGGGAACGGATCGTAGGTTTTTTAGTGTATTTTCCAGGAAAAATCAGCAACGCTTTTTTTGGCCAATTTGGAGATGGTGTGATTACTCGGGAACGGCTCGTAGGATTTTTTGTGTATTTTCCAGGAAAAATCAGCAACGCTTTTTTTTGCCAATTTGGAGAAGGTGTGATTACTCGGGAACGGCTCGTAGGATTTTTAGTGTATTTTCAAGGAAAAATCAGCAACGCTTTTTTTGGCCAATTTGGAGAAGCTGTGATTACTCGGGAACGGCTCGTAGGATTTTTAGTGTATTTTCCAGGAAAAATCAGCAACGCTTTTTTTGGCCAATTTGGAGAAGGTGTGATTACTCGGGAACGGCTCGTAGGATTTTTAGTGTATTTTCCAGGAAAAATCAGCAACGCTTTTTTTTCTAATTTGGAGAAGGTGTGATTACTCGGGAACGGCTCGTAGGATTTTTGATGTTTTTTCCAGGAAAAATCAGCAACGCTTTTTTTTCTAATTTGGAGAAGGTGTGATTACTCGGGAACGGCTCATAAAATTTTTAATATATTTTCCAGGAAAAATCAGCAACGCTTTTTTTTGCTAATTTGGAGAAGATGTGATTACTCCGGAACGGCTCGTAAGATTTTTGATGTTTTTTCCAGGAAAAATCAGCAACGCTTTTTTTGGCCAATTTGGAGAAGGTGTGATTACTCGGGAACGGCTCGTAAGATTTTTAGTGTATTTTCCAGGAAAAATCAACAACGCTTTTTTTTGCCAATTTGGAGAAGGTGTGATTACTCGGGAACGGCTCGTAAGATTTTTGATGTTTTTTCCAGGAAAAATCAGCAACGCTTTTTTTGGCCAATTTGGAGAAGGTGTGATTACTCGGGAACGGCTCGTAAGATTTTTAGTGTATTTTCCAGGAAAAATCAGCAACGCTTTTTTTGGCCAATTTGGAGAAGGTGTGATTACTCGGGAACGGCTCGTAGGATTTTTAGTGTATTTTCCAGGAAAAATCAGCAACGCTTTTTTTGGCCAATTTGGAGAAGGTGTGATTACTCGGGAACGGCTCGTAGGATTTTTAGTGTATTTTCCAGGAAAAATCAACAACGCTTTTTTTTGGCCAATTTGGAGAAGGTGTGATTACTCGGGAACGGCTCGTAAGATTTTTGATGTTTTTTCGAGGAAAAATCAGCAACGCTTTTTTTTGGCCAATTTGGAGAAGGTGTGATTACTCGGGAACGGCTCGTAAGATTTTTGATGTTTTTTCCAGTAAAAATCAGCAACGCTTTTTTTTGCCAATTTGGAGAAGGTGTGATTACTCGGGAACGGCTCGTAGGATTTTTAGTGTATTTTCCAGGAAAAATCAGCAACGCTTTTTTTGGCCAATTTGGAGAAGGTGTGATTACTCGGGAACGGCTCGTAGGATTTTTAGTGTATTTTCCAGGAAAAATGTGCAACGCTTTTTTTTGCCAATTTGGAGAAAGTGTGATTACTCGGGAACGGCTCGTAGGTTTTTTAGTGTATTTTCCAGGAAAAATCAGCAACGCTTTTTTTTGCCAATTTGGAGAAGGTGTGATTACTCGGGAACGGCTCGTAGGTTTTTTAGTGTATTTTCCAGGAAAAATCAGCAACGCTTTTTTTGGCCAATTTGGAGAAGGTGTGATTACTCGGGAACGGCTCGTAGGATTTTTAGTGTATTTTCCAGGAAAAATCAACAACGCTTTTTTTGGCCAATTTGGAGAAGGTGTGATTACTCGGGAACGGCTCGTAAGATTTTTAGTGTATTTTCCAGGAAAAATCAGCAACGCTTTTTTTTGCCAATTTGGAGAAAGTGTGATTACTCGGGAACGGCTCGTAGGTTTTTTAGTGTATTTTCCAGGAAAAATCAGCAACGCTTTTTTTTGCCAATTTGGAGAAGGTGTGATTACTCGGGAACGGCTCGTAGGTTTTTTAGTGTATTTTCCAGGAAAAATCAGCAACGCTTTTTTTGGCCAATTTGGGGAAGGTGTGATTACTCGGGAACGGCTCGTAGGTTTTTTAGTGTATTTTCCAGGAAAAATCAGCAACGCTTTTTTTTGGCCAATTTGGAGAAGATGGGATTACTCGGGAACGGCTCGTAGGTTTTTTAGTGTATTTTTCAGGAAAAATCAGCAACGCTTTTTTTGGCCAATTTGGAGAAGGTGTGATTACTCGGGAACGGCTCGTAAGATTTTTGATGTTTTTTCCAGGAAAAATCAGCAACGCTTTATTTGGCCAATTTGGAGATGGTGTGATTACTCGGGAACGGCTCGTAGGATTTTTAGTGTATTTTCCAGGAAAAATCAACAACGCTTTTTTTTGGCCAATTTGGAGAAGGTGTGATTACTCGGGAACGGCTCATAAAATTTTTAATATATTTTCCAGGAAAAATCAGCAACACTTTTTTTGGCCAATTTGGAGAAGGTGTGATTACTCGGGAACGGCTCGTAAGATTTTTGATGTTTTTTCCAGGAAAAATCAGCAACGCTTTTTTTGGCCAATTTGGAGAAGGTGTGATTACTCGGGAACGGCTCGTAGGTTTTTTAGTGTATTTTCCAGGAAAAATCAGCAACGCTTTTTTTTGGCCAATTTGGAGAAGGTGTGATTACTCGGGAACTGCTCGTAGGATTTTTAGTGTATTTTCCAGGAAAAATCAGCAACGCTTTTTTTGGCCAATTTGGAGAAGGTGTGATTACTCGGGAACGGCTCGTAGGTTTTTTAGTGTATTTTCCAGGAAAAATCAGCAACGCTTTTTTTGGCCAATTTGGAGAAGATGGGATTACTCGGGAACGGCTCGTAGGTTTTTTAGTGTATTTTTCAGGAAAAATCAGCAACGCTTTTTTTGGCCAATTTGGAGAAGGTGTGATTACTCGGGAACGGCTCGTAAGATATTTGATGTTTTTTCCAGGAAAAATCAGCAACGCTTTTTTTGGCCAATTTGGAGATGGTGTGATTACTCGGGAACGGCTCGTAGGATTTTTAGTGTATTTTCCAGGAAAAATCAGCAACGCTTTTTTTTCTAATTTGGAGAAGGTGTGATTACTCGGGAACGGCTCGTAGGATTTTTGATGTTTTTTCCAGGAAAAATCAGCAACGCTTTTTTTTCTAATTTGGAGAAGGTGTGATTACTCGGGAACGGCTCGTAGGATTTTAAGTGTAATTTCCAGGAAAAATCAGCAACGCTTTTTTTGGCCAATTTGGAGAAGGTGTGATTACTCGGGAACGGCTCGTAGGTTTTTTAGTGTATTTTCCAGGAAAAATCAGCAACGCTTTTTTTGGCCAATTTGGAGAAGGTGTGATTACTCGGGAACTGCTCGTAGGTTTTTTAGTGTATTTTTCAGGAAAAATCAGCAACGCTTTTTTTTGGCCAATTTGGAGAAGGTGTGATTACTCGGGAACGGCTCGTAGGATTTTTAGTGTATTTTTCAGGAAAAATCAGCAACGCTTTTTTTTGGCCAATTTGGAGAAGATGGGATTACTCGGGAACTGCTCGTAGGATTTTTAGTGTATTTTTCAGGAAAAATCAACAACGCTTTTTTTGGCCAATTTGGAGAAGCTGTGATTACTCGGGAACGGCTCGTAGGATTTTTAGTGTATTTTCCAGGAAAAATCAACAACGCTTTTTTTGGCCAATTTGGAGAAGGTGTGATTACTCGGGAACGGCTCATAAAATTTTTAATATATTTTCCAGGAAAAATCAGCAACGCTTTTTTTGGCCAATTTGGAGAAGGTGTGATTACTCGGGAACGGCTCGTAGGATTTTTAGTGTATTTTCCAGGAAAAATCAGCAACGCTTTTTTTTTGCCAATTTGGAGAAGGTGTGATTACTCGGGAACGGCTCATAAAATTTTTAATATATTTTCCAGGAAAAATCAGCAACGCTTTTTTTTGCTAATTTGGAGAAGATGGGATTACTCCGGAACGGCTCGTAAGATTTTTGATGTTTTTTCCAGGAAAAATCAGCAACGCTTTTTTTGGCCAATTTGGAGAAGGTGTGATTACTCGGGAACGGCTCGTAAGATTTTTAGTGTATTTTCCAGGAAAAATCAACAACGCTTTTTTTTTGGCCAATTTGGAGAAGGTGTGATTACTCGGGAACGGCTCGTAGGATTTTAAGTGTAATTTCCAGGAAAAATCAGCAACGCTTTTTTTTGGCCAATTTGGAGAAGGTGTGATTACTCGGGAACGGCTCGTAAGATTTTTAGTGTATTTTCCAGGAAAAATCAGCAACGCTTTTTTTTGCCAATTTGGAGAAAGTGTGATTACTCCGGAACGGCTCGTAAGATTTTTAGTGTATTTTCCAGGAAAAATGTGCAACGCTTTTTTTTTCTAATTTGGAGAAGGTGTGATTACTCGGGAACGGCTCGTAGGATTTTAAGTGTATTTTCCAGGAAAAATCAACTACGCTTTTTTTTGGCCAATTTGGAGAAGGTGTGATTACTCGGGAACGGCTCGTAAGATTTTTAGTGTATTTTCCAGGAAAAATCAGCAACGCTTTTTTTTGCCAATTTGGAGAAAGTGTGATTACTCCGGAACGGCTCGTAAGATTTTTAGTGTATTTTCCAGGAAAAATCAGCAACGCTTTTTTTTGCCAATTTGGAGAAAGTGTGATTACTCGGGAACGGCTCGTAGGATTTTTAGTGTATTTTCCAGGAAAAATCAACTACGCTTTTTTTTGGCCAATTTGGAGAAGGTGTGATTACTCGGGAACGGCTCGTAGGATTTTTAGTGTATTTTCCAGGAAAAATCAACTACGCTTTTTTTTGGCCAATTTGGAGAAGGTGTGATTACTCGGGAACGGCTCGTAGGATTTTAAGTGTAATTTCCAGGAAAAATCAGCAACGCTTTTTTTTTTGCCAATTTGGAGAAGGTGTGATTACTCGGGAACGGCTCATAAAATTTTTAATATATTTTCCAGGAAAAATCAGCAACGCTTTTTTTTGCTAATTTGGATTAGATGGGATTACTCCGGAACGGCTCGTAAGATTTTTGATGTTTTTTCCAGGAAAAATCAGCAACGCTTTTTTTGGCCAATTTGGAGAAGGTGTGATTACTCGGGAACGGCTCGTAAGATTTTTAGTGTATTTTCCAGGAAAAATCAACAACGCTTTTTTTTGCCAATTTGGAGAAGGTGTGATTACTCGGGAACGGCTCGTAAGATTTTTGATGTTTTTTCCAGGAAAAATCAGCAACGCTTTTTTTGGCCAATTTGGAGAAGGTGTGATTACTCGGGAACGGCTCGTAAGATTTTTAGTGTATTTTCCAGGAAAAATCAGCAACGCTTTTTTTGGCCAATTTGGAGAAGGTGTGATTACTCGGGAACGGCTCGTAGGATTTTTAGTGTATTTTCCAGGAAAAATCAGCAACGCTTTTTTTGGCCAATTTGGAGAAGGTGTGATTACTCGGGAACGGCTCGTAGGATTTTTAGTGTATTTTCCAGGAAAAATCAACAACGCTTTTTTTTGGCCAATTTGGAGAAGGTGTGATTACTCGGGAACGGCTCGTAAGATTTTTGATGTTTTTTCCAGGAAAAATCAGCAACGCTTTTTTTGGCCAATTTGGAGAAGGTGTGATTACTCGGGAACGGCTCGTAAGATTTTTGATGTTTTTTCCAGGAAAAATCAGCAACGCTTTTTTTGGCCAATTTGGAGAAGGTGTGATTACTCGGGAACGGCTCGTAGGTTTTTTAGTGTATTTTCCAGGAAAAATCAGCAACGCTTTTTTTGGCCAATTTGGAGAAGGTGTGATTACTCGGGAACGGCTCGTAGGTTTTTTAGTGTATTTTCCAGGAAAAATCAGCAACGCTTTTTTTGGCCAATTTGGAGAAGATGGGATTACTCGGGAACGGCTCGTAGGATTTTTGATGTTTTTTCCAGGAAAAATCAGCAACGCTTTTTTTTGGCCAATTTGGAGAAGATGGGATTACTCGGGAACGGCTCGTAGGTTTTTTTAGTGTATTTTCCAGGAAAAATCAGCAACGCTTTTTTTGGCCAATTTGGAGAAGGTGTGATTACTCGGGAACGGCTCGTAAGTTTTTTAGTGTATTTTTCAGGAAAAATCAGCAACGCTTTTTTTTTGGCCAATTTGGAGAAGGTGTGATTACTCGGGAACGGCTCGTAGGATTTTTAGTGTATTTTCCAGGAAAAATCAGCAACGCTTTTTTTGGCCAATTTGGAGAAGGTGTGATTACTCGGGAACGGCTCGTAGGATTTTTAGTGTATTTTCCAGGAAAAATCAGCAACGCTTTTTTTGGCCAATTTGGAGAAGGTGTGATTACTCGGGAACTGCTCGTAGGATTTTTAGTGTATTTTCCAGGAAAAATCAGCAACGCTTTTTTTTCTAATTTGGAGAAGATGGGATTACTCGGGAACGGCTCGTAGGTTTTTTAGTGTATTTTCCAGGAAAAATCAGCAACGCTTTTTTTTCTAATTTGGAGAAGATGGGATTACTCGGGAACGGCTCGTAAGATTTTTGATGTTTTTTCCAGGAAAAATCAGCAACGCTTTTTTTTGGTAATTTGGAGAAGGTGTGATTACTCGGGAATGGCTCGTAGGATTTTTAGTGTATTTTCCAGGAAAAATCAACAACGCTTTTTTTTGGCCAATTTGGAGAAGGTGTGATTACTCGGGAACGGCTCGTAAGATTTTTAGTGTAATTTCCAGGAAAAATCAACAACGCTTTTTTTTGGCCAATTTGGAGAAGGTGTGATTACTCGGGAACGGCTCGTAGGATTTTAAGTGTAATTTCCAGGAAAAATCAGCAACGCTTTTTTTTGGCCAATTTGGAGAAGATGGGATTACTCGGGAACGGCTCGTAGGATTTTTTGTGTATTTTCCAGGAAAAATCAACAACGCTTTTTTTGGCCAATTTGGAGAAGGTGTGATTACTCGGGAACGGCTCGTAAGATTTTTAATATATTTTCCAGGAAAAATCAGCAACGCTTTTTTTTCTAATTTGGAGAAGGTGTGATTACTCGGGAACGGCTCGTAAGATTTTTGATGTTTTTTCCAGGAAAAATCAGCAACGCTTTTTTTGGCCAATTTGGAGAAGGTGTGATTACTCGGGAACGGCTCGTAAGATTTTTAGTGTAATTTCCAGGAAAAATCAGCAACGCTTTTTTTGGCCAATTTGGAGAAGGTGTGATTACTCGGGAACGGCTCGTAAGATTTTTAGTGTATTTTCCAGGAAAAATCAGCAACGCTTTTTTTGGCCAATTTGGAGAAGGTGTGATTACTCGGGAACGGCTCGTAAGATTTTTGATGTTTTTTCCAGGAAAAATCAGCAACGCTTTTTTTTCTAATTTGGAGAAGGTGTGATTACTCGGGAACGGCTCGTAGGATTTTAAGTGTAATTTCCAGGAAAAATCAGCAACGCTTTTTTTTGGCCAATTTGGAGAGGGTGTGATTACTCGGGAACGGCTCGTAGGATTTTTAGTGTATTTTCCAGGAAAAATCAACAACGCTTTTTTTTGGCCAATTTGGAGAAGGTGTGATTACTCGGGAACGGCTCGTAAGATTTTTAGTGTATTTTCCAGGAAAAATCAGCAACGCTTTTTTTGGCCAATTTGGAGAAGGTGTGATTACTCGGGAACGGCTCGTAAGATTTTTGATGTTTTTTCCAGGAAAAATCAGCAACGCTTTTTTTTTCTAATTTGGAGAAGGTGTGATTACTCGGGATCGGCTCGTAGGATTTTAAGTGTAATTTCCAGGAAAAATCAGCAACGCTTTTTTTGGCCAATTTGGAGAAGGTGTGATTACTCGGGAACGGCTCGTAAGATTTTTAGTGTATTTTCCAGGAAAAATCAGCAACGCTTTTTTTGGCCAATTTGGAGAAGGTGTGATTACTCGGGAACGGCTCGTAAGATTTTTGATGTTTTTTCCAGGAAAAATCAGCAACGCTTTTTTTTTCTAATTTGGAGAAGGTGTGATTACTCGGGAACGGCTCGTAGGATTTTAAGTGTAATTTCCAGGAAAAATCAGCAACGCTTTTTTTTGGCCAATTTGGAGAAGGTGTGATTACTCGGGAACGGCTCGTAGGATTTTTAGTGTATTTTCCAGGAAAAATCAACAACGCTTTTTTTTGGCCAATTTGGAGAAGGTGTGATTACTCGGGAACGGCTCGTAAGATTTTTGATGTTTTTTCCAGGAAAAATCAGCAACGCTTTTTTTGGCCAATTTGGAGAAGGTGTGATTACTCGGGAACGGCTCGTAAGATTTTTGATGTTTTTTCCAGGAAAAATCAGCAACGCTTTTTTTTGCCAATTTGGAGAAGGTGTGATTACTCGGGAACGGCTCGTAGGATTTTTAGTGTATTTTCCAGGAAAAATCAGCAACGCTTTTTTTGGCCAATTTGGAGAAGGTGTGATTACTCGGGAACGGCTCGTAGGATTTTTAGTGTATTTTCCAGGAAAAATGTGCAACGCTTTTTTTTGCCAATTTGGAGAAAGTGTGATTACTCGGGAACGGCTCGTAGGTTTTTTAGTGTATTTTCCAGGAAAAATCAGCAACGCTTTTTTTTGCCAATTTGGAGAAGGTGTGATTACTCGGGAACGGCTCGTAGGTTTTTTAGTGTATTTTCCAGGAAAAATCAGCAACGCTTTTTTTGGCCAATTTGGAGAAGGTGTGATTACTCGGGAACGGCTCGTAGGATTTTTAGTGTATTTTCCAGGAAAAATCAACAACGCTTTTTTTGGCCAATTTGGAGAAGGTGTGATTACTCGGGAACGGCTCGTAAGATTTTTAGTGTATTTTCCAGGAAAAATCAGCAACGCTTTTTTTTGCCAATTTGGAGAAAGTGTGATTACTCGGGAACGGCTCGTAGGTTTTTTAGTGTATTTTCCAGGAAAAATCAGCAACGCTTTTTTTTGCCAATTTGGAGAAGGTGTGATTACTCGGGAACGGCTCGTAGGTTTTTTAGTGTATTTTCCAGGAAAAATCAGCAACGCTTTTTTTGGCCAATTTGGGGAAGGTGTGATTACTCGGGAACGGCTCGTAGGTTTTTTAGTGTATTTTCCAGGAAAAATCAGCAACGCTTTTTTTGGCCAATTTGGAGAAGATGGGATTACTCGGGAACGGCTCGTAGGTTTTTTAGTGTATTTTTCAGGAAAAATCAGCAACGCTTTTTTTGGCCAATTTGGAGAAGGTGTGATTACTCGGGAACGGCTCGTAAGATTTTTGATGTTTTTTCCAGGAAAAATCAGCAACGCTTTTTTTGGCCAATTTGGAGATGGTGTGATTACTCGGGAACGGCTCGTAGGATTTTTAGTGTATTTTCCAGGAAAAATCAACAACGCTTTTTTTTGGCCAATTTGGAGAAGGTGTGATTACTCGGGAACGGCTCATAAAATTTTTAATATATTTTCCAGGAGAAATCAGCAACACTTTTTTTGGCCAATTTGGAGAAGGTGTGATTACTCGGGAACGGCTCGTAAGATTTTTGATGTTTTTTCCAGGAAAAATCAGCAACGCTTTTTTTGGCCAATTTGGAGAAGGTGTGATTACTCGGGAACGGCTCGTAGGTTTTTTAGTGTATTTTCCAGGAAAAATCAGCAACGCTTTTTTTTGGCCAATTTGGAGAAGGTGTGATTACTCGGGAACTGCTCGTAGGATTTTTAGTGTATTTTCCAGCAAAAATCAGCAACGCTTTTTTTGGCCAATTTGGAGAAGGTGTGATTACTCGGGAACGGCTCGTAGGTTTTTTAGTGTATTTTCCAGGAAAAATCAGCAACGCTTTTTTTGGCCAATTTGGAGAAGATGGGATTACTCGGGAACGGCTCGTAGGTTTTTTAGTGTATTTTTCAGGAAAAATCAGCAACGCTTTTTTTGGCCAATTTGGAGAAGGTGTGATTACTCGGGAACGGCTCGTAAGATTTTTGATGTTTTTTCCAGGAAAAATCAGCAACGCTTTTTTTTGGCCAATTTGGAGATGGTGTGATTACTCGGGAACGGCTCGTAGGATTTTTAGTGTATTTTCCAGGAAAAATCAGCAACGCTTTTTTTTCTAATTTGGAGAAGGTGTGATTACTCGGGAACGGCTCGTAGGATTTTTGATGTTTTTTCCAGGAAAAATCAGCAACGCTTTTTTTTCTAATTTGGAGAAGGTGTGATTACTCGGGAACGGCTCGTAGGATTTTAAGTGTAATTTCCAGGAAAAATCAGCAACGCTTTTTTTGGCCAATTTGGAGAAGGTGTGATTACTCGGGAACGGCTCGTAGGTTTTTTAGTGTATTTTCCAGGAAAAATCAGCAACGCTTTTTTTGGCCAATTTGGAGAAGGTGTGATTACTCGGGAACTGCTCGTAGGTTTTTTAGTGTATTTTTCAGGAAAAATCAGCAACGCTTTTTTTTGGCCAATTTGGAGAAGGTGTGATTACTCGGGAACGGCTCGTAGGATTTTTAGTGTATTTTTCAGGAAAAATCAGCAACGCTTTTTTTTGGCCAATTTGGAGAAGATGGGATTACTCGGGAACTGCTCGTAGGATTTTTAGTGTATTTTTCAGGAAAAATCAACAACGCTTTTTTTGGCCAATTTGGAGAAGCTGTGATTACTCGGGAACGGCTCGTAGGATTTTTAGTGTATTTTCCAGGAAAAATCAACAACGCTTTTTTTGGCCAATTTGGAGAAGGTGTGATTACTCGGGAACGGCTCATAAAATTTTTAATATATTTTCCAGGAAAAATCAGCAACGCTTTTTTTGGCCAATTTGGAGAAGGTGTGATTACTCGGGAACGGCTCGTAGGATTTTTAGTGTATTTTCCAGGAAAAATCAGCAACGCTTTTTTTTTGCCAATTTGGAGAAGGTGTGATTACTCGGGAACGGCTCATAAAATTTTTAATATATTTTCCAGGAAAAATCAGCAACGCTTTTTTTTGCTAATTTGGAGAAGATGGGATTACTCCGGAACGGCTCGTAAGATTTTTGATGTTTTTTCCAGGAAAAATCAGCAACGCTTTTTTTGGCCAATTTGGAGAAGGTGTGATTACTCGGGAACGGCTCGTAAGATTTTTAGTGTATTTTCCAGGAAAAATCAACAACGCTTTTTTTGGCCAATTTGGAGAAGGTGTGATTACTCGGGAACGGCTCGTAGGATTTTAAGTGTAATTTCCAGGAAAAATCAGCAACGCTTTTTTTTGGCCAATTTGGAGAAGGTGTGATTACTCGGGAACGGCTCGTAAGATTTTTAGTGTATTTTCCAGGAAAAATCAGCAACGCTTTTTTTTGCCAATTTGGAGAAAGTGTGATTACTCCGGAACGGCTCGTAAGATTTTTAGTGTATTTTCCAGGAAAAATGTGCAAAGCTTTTTTTTTCTAATTTGGAGAAGGTGTGATTACTCGGGAACGGCTCGTAGGATTTTTAGTGTATTTTCCAGGAAAAATCAACAACGCTTTTTTTTGGCCAATTTGGAGAAGGTGTGATTACTCGGGAATGGCTCGTAGGATTTTTAGTGTATTTTCCAGGAAAAATCAACAACGCTTTTTTTTGGCCAATTTGGAGAAGGTGTGATTACTCGGGAACGGCTCGTAAGATTTTTAGTGTAATTTCCAGGAAAAATTAACAACGCTTTTTTTTGGCCAATTTGGAGAAGGTGTGATTACTCGGGAACGGCTCGTAGGATTTTAAGTGTAATTTCCAGGAAAAATCAGCAACGCTTTTTTTTTGCCAATTTGGAGAAGGTGTGATTACTCGGGAACGGCTCATAAAATTTTTAATATATTTTCCAGGAAAAATCAGCAACGCTTTTTTTTGCTAATTTGGAGAAGATGGGATTACTCCGGAACGGCTCGTAAGATTTTTGATGTTTTTTCCAGGAAAAATCAGCAACGCTTTTTTTGGCCAATTTGGAGAAGGTGTGATTACTCGGGAACGGCTCGTAAGATTTTTAGTGTATTTTCCAGGAAAAATCAACAACGCTTTTTTTTGCCAATTTGGAGAAGGTGTGATTACTCGGGAACGGCTCGTAAGATTTTTAGTGTATTTTCCAGGAAAAATCAGCAACGCTTTTTTTTCTAATTTGGAGAAGGTGTGATTACTCGGGAACGGCTCGTAGGATTTTTAGTGTATTTTCCAGGAAAAATCAGCAACGCTTTTTTTGGCCAATTTGGAGAAGGTGTGATTACTCGGGAACGGCTCGTAGGATTTTTAGTGTATTTTCCAGGAAAAATCAACAACGCTTTTTTTTGGCCAATTTGGAGAAGGTGTGATTACTCGGGAACGGCTCGTAAGATTTTTGATGTTTTTTCCAGGAAAAATCAGCAACGCTTTTTTTGGCCAATTTGGAGAAGGTGTGATTACTCGGGAACGGCTCGTAAGATTTTTGATGTTTTTTCCAGGAAAAATCAGCAACGCTTTTTTTGGCCAATTTGGAGAAGGTGTGATTACTCGGGAACGGCTCGTAGGTTTTTTAGTGTATTTTCCAGGAAAAATCAGCAACGCTTTTTTTGGCCAATTTGGAGAAGGTGTGATTACTCGGGAACGGCTCGTAGGTTTTTTAGTGTATTTTCCAGGAAAAATCAGCAACGCTTTTTTTTGGCCAATTTGGAGAAGATGGGATTACTCGGGAACGGCTCGTAGGATTTTTGATGTTTTTTCCAGGAAAAATCAGCAACGCTTTTTTTTGGCCAATTTGGAGAAGATGGGATTACTCGGGAACGGCTCGTAGGTTTTTTTAGTGTATTTTCCAGGAAAAATCAGCAACGCTTTTTTTGGCCAATTTGGAGAAGGTGTGATTACTCGGGAACGGCTCGTAAGTTTTTTAGTGTATTTTTCAGGAAAAATCAGCAACGCTTCTTTTTGGCCAATTTGGAGAAGGTGTGATTACTCGGGAACGGCTCGTAGGATTTTTAGTGTATTTTCCAGGAAAAATCAGCAACGCTTTTTTTGGCCAATTTGAAGAAGGTGTGATTACTCGGGAACGGCTCGTAGGATTTTTAGTGTATTTTCCAGGAAAAATCAGCAACGCTTTTTTTGGCCAATTTGGAGAAGGTGTGATTACTCGGGAACTGCTCGTAGGATTTTTAGTGTATTTTCCAGGAAAAATCAGCAACGCTTTTTTTTCTAATTTGGAGAAGATGGGATTACTCGGGAACGGCTCGTAGGTTTTTTAGTGTATTTTCCAGGAAAAATCAGCAACGCTTTTTTTTCTAATTTGGAGAAGATGGGATTACTCGGGAACGGCTCGTAAGATTTTTGATGTTTTTTCCAGGAAAAATCAGCAACGCTTTTTTTTGGTAATTTGGAGAAGGTGTGATTACTCGGGAATGGCTCGTAGGATTTTTAGTGTATTTTCCAGGAAAAATCAACAACGCTTTTTTTTGGCCAATTTGGAGAAGGTGTGATTACTCGGGAACGGCTCGTAAGATTTTTAGTGTAATTTCCAGGAAAAATCAACAACGCTTTTTTTTGGCCAATTTGGAGAAGGTGTGATTACTCGGGAACGGCTCGTAGGATTTTAAGTGTAATTTCCAGGAAAAATCAGCAACGCTTTTTTTTGGCCAATTTGGAGAAGATGGGATTACTCGGGAACGGCTCGTAAGATTTTTGATGTTTTTTCCAGGAAAAATCAGCAACGCTTTTTTTTGGTAATTTGGAGAAGGTGTGATTACTCGGGAATGGCTCGTAGGATTTTGAGTGTATTTTCCAGGAAAAATCAGCAACGCTTTTTTTGGCCAATTTGGAGAAGGTGTGATTACTCGGGAACGGCTCGTAAGATTTTTAGTGTATTTTCCAGGAAAAATCAGCAACGCTTTTTTTTGCCAATTTGGAGAAAGTGTGATTACTCCGGAACGGCTCGTAAGATTTTTAGTGTATTTTCCAGGAAAAATGTGCAACGCTTTTTTTTCTAATTTGGAGAAGGTGTGATTACTCGGGAACGGCTCGTAGGTTTTTTAGTGTATTTTCCAGGAAAAATCAGCAACGCTTTTTTTTTGGCCAATTTGGAGAAGATGGGATTACTCGGGAACGGCTCGTAAGATTTTTGATGTTTTTTCCAGGAAAAATCAGCAACGCTTTTTTTTCTAATTTGGAGAAGGTGTGATTACTCGGAAACGGCTCGTAGGTTTTTTAGTGTATTTTCCAGGAAAAATCAGCAACGCTTTTTTGGCCAATTTGGAGAAGGTGTGATTACTCGGGAACGGCTCGTAGGTTTTTTAGTGTATTTTCCAGGAAAAATCAGCAACGCTTTTTTTTCTAATTTGGAGAAGGTGTGATTACTCGGGAACGGCTCGTAGGTTTTTTAGTGTATTTTCCAGGAAAAATCAGCAACGCTTTTTTTTGGACAATTTGGAGAAGGTGTGATTACTCGGGAACGGCTCGTAGGATTTTTTGTGTATTTTCCAGGAAAAATCAACAACGCTTTTTTTGGCCAATTTGGAGAAGGTGTGATTACTCGGGAACGGCTCGTAAGATTTTTAATATATTTTCCAGGAAAAATCAGCAACGCTTTTTTTTTCTAATTTGGAGAAGGTGTGATTACTCGGGAACGGCTCGTAAGATTTTTGATGTTTTTTCCAGGAAAAATCAGCAACGCTTTTTTTGGCCAATTTGGAGAAGGTGTGATTACTCGGGAACGGCTCGTAAGATTTTTAGTGTAATTTCCAGGAAAAATCAGCAACGCTTTTTTTGGCCAATTTGGAGAAGGTGTGATTACTCGGGAACGGCTCGTAAGATTTTTAGTGTATTTTCCAGGAAAAATCAGCAACGCTTTTTTTGGCCAATTTGGAGAAGGTGTGATTACTCGGGAACGGCTCGTAAGATTTTTGATGTTTTTTCCAGAAAAATCAGCAACGCTTTTTTTTTCTAATTTGGAGAAGGTGTGATTACTCGGGAACGGCTCGTAGGATTTTAAGTGTAATTTCCAGGAAAAATCAGCAACGCTTTTTTTTGGCCAATTTGGAGAAGATGGGATTACTCGGGAACGGCTCGTAAGATTTTTGATGTTTTTTCCAGGAAAAATCAGCAACGCTTTTTTTTGGTAATTTGGAGAAGGTGTGATTACTCGGGAATGGCTCGTAGGATTTTTAGTGTATTTTCCAGGAAAAATCAGCAACGCTTTTTTTGGCCAATTTGGAGAAGGTGTGATTACTCGGGAACGGCTCGTAAGATTTTTAGTGTATTTTCCAGGAAAAATCAGCAACGCTTTTTTTTGCCAATTTGGAGAAAGTGTGATTACTCCGGAACGGCTCGTAAGATTTTTAGTGTATTTTCCAGGAAAAATCAGCAACGCTTTTTTTTCTAATTTGGAGAAGATGGGATTACTCGGGAACGGCTCGTAGGTTTTTTAGTGTATTTTCCAGGAAAAATCAGCAACGCTTTTTTTTGGCCAATTTGGAGAAGGTGTGATTACTCGGGAACGGCTCGTAAGATTTTTAGTGTATTTTCCAGGAAAAATCAACAACGCTTTTTTTGGCCAATTTGGAGAAGATGGGATTACTCGGGAACGGCTCGTAAGATTTTTAGTGTATTTTCCAGGAAAAATCAGCAACGCTTTTTTTTGGCCAATTTGGAGAAGGTGTGATTACTCGGGAACGGCTCGTAGGTTTTTTAGTGTATTTTTCAGGAAAAATCAGCAACGCTTTTTTTTGGCCAATTTGGAGAAGATGGGATTACTCGGGAACGGCTCGTAGGTTTTTTAGTGTATTTTCCAGGAAAAATCAGCAACGCTTTTTTTGGCCAATTTGGAGAAGGTGTGAATACTCGGGAACGGCTCGTAGGATTTTTAGTGTAATTTCCAGGAAAAATCAGCAACGCTTTTTTTTCTAATTTGGAGAAGATGGGATTACTCGGGAACGGCTCGTAGGTTTTTTAGTGTATTTTTCAGGAAAAATCAGCAACGCTTTTTTTGGCCAATTTGGAGAAGGTGTGATTACTCGGGAATGGCTCGTAAGATTTTTAGTGTATTTTTCAGGAAAAATCAGCAACGCTTTTTTTGGCCAATTTGGAGAAGGTGTGATTACTCGGAAACGGCTCGTAAGATTTTTAGTGTATTTTCCAGGAAAAATCAGCAACGCTTTTCTTGGCCAATTTGGAGAAGATGTGATTACTCGGGAACGGCTCGTAGGTTTTTTAGTGTATTTTTCAGGAAAAATCAGCAACGCTTTTTTTTTGGCCAATTTGGAGAAGATGGGATTACTCGGGAACGGCTCGTAGGTTTTTTAGTGTATTTTCCAGGAAAAATCAGCAACGCTTTTTTTGGCCAATTTGGAGAAGGTGTGATTACTCGGGAACGGCTCGTAGGATTTTTAGTGTAATATCCAGGAAAAATCAGCAACGCTTTTTTTTCTAATTTGGAGAAGATGGGATTACTCGGGAACGGCTCGTAGGTTTTTTAGTGTATTTTTCAGGAAAAATCAGCAACGCTTTTTTTGGCCAATTTGGAGAAGGTGTGATTACTCGGAAACGGCTCGTAAGATTTTTGATGTATTTTCCAGGAAAAATCAGCAACGCTTTTTTTTTGCCAATTTGGAGAAGGTGTGATTACTCGGGAACGGCTCATAAAATTTTTAATATATTTTCCAGGAAAAATCAGCAACGCTTTTTTTTGCTAATTTGGAGAAGATGGGATTACTCCGGAACGGCTCGTAAGATTTTTAGTGTATTTTCCAGGAAAAATCAGCAACGCTTTTTTTGGCCAATTTGGAGAAGGTGTGATTACTCGGGAACGGCTCGTAGGTTTTTTAGTGTATTTTCCAGGAAAAATCAGCAACGCTTTTTTTGGCCAATTTGGAGAAGGTGTGATTACTCGGGAACGGCTCGTAGGTTTTTTAGTGTATTTTCCAGGAAAAATCAGCAACGCTTTTTTTGGCCAATTTGGAGAAGGTGTGATTACTCGGGAACGGCTCGTAGGATTTTTAGTGTAATTTCCAGGAAAAATCAGCAACGCTTTTTTTTGGCCAATTTGGAGAAGGTGTGATTACTCGGGAACGGCTCGTAGGTTTTTTAGTGTATTTTCCAGGAAAAATCAGCAACGCTTTTTTTTGGCCAATTTGGAGAAGATGGGATTACTCGGGAACGGCTCGTAGGTTTTTTAGTGTATTTTCCAGGAAAAATCAGCAACGCTTTTTTTGGCCAATTTGGAGAAGGTGTGATTACTCGGGAACGGCTCGTAGGTTTTTTAGTGTATTTTCCAGGAAAAATCAGCAACGCTTTTTTTTGGCCAATTTGGAGAAGATGGGATTACTCGGGAACGGCTCGTAGGATTTTTAGTGTATTTTCCAGGAAAAATCAACAACGCTTTTTTTTTGGCCAATTTGGAGAAGGTGTGATTACTCGGGAACGGCTCGTAGGATTTTAAGTGTAATTTCCAGGAAAAATCAGGAACGCTTTTTTTTCTAATTTGGAGAAGGTGTGATTACTCGGGAACGGCTCGTAGGATTTTTAGTGTATTTTCCAGGAAAAATCAACAACGCTTTTTTTTGCCAATTTGGAGAAGGTGTGATTACTCGGGAACTGCTCGTAGGATTTTTAGTGTAATTTCCAGGAAAAATCAGCAACGCTTTTTTTTGGCCAATTTGGAGAAGGTGTGATTACTCGGGAACGGCTCGTAGGATTTTTAGTGTATTTTCCAGGAAAAATCAGCAACGCTTTTTTTTCTAATTTGGAGAAGGTGTGATTACTCGGGAACGGCTCGTAAGATTTTTAGTGTATTTTCCAGGAAAAATCAGCAACGCTTTTTTTTTTGCCAATTTGGAGAAGGTGTGATTACTCGGGAACGGCTCATAGGTTTTTTAGTGTATTTTCCAGGAAAAATCAGCAACGCTTTTTTTTGCCAATTTGGAGAAGATGGGATTACTCCGGAACGGCTCGTAAGTTTTTTAGTGTATTTTCCAGGAAAAATCAACAAGGTTTTTTTTTGGCCAATTTGGAGAAGGTGTGATTACTCGGGAACGGCTCGTAGGTTTTTTAGTGTAATTTCCAGGAAAAATCAGCAACGCTTTTTTTTTGGCCAATTTGGAGAAGGTGTGATTACTCGGGAACTGCTCGTAGGATTTTTAGTGTATTTTCCAGGAAAAATCAGCAACGCTTTTTTTGGCCAATTTGGAGAAGGTGTGATTACTCGGGAACGGCTCGTAGGATTTTTAGTGTATTTTCCAGGAAAAATCAGCAACGCTTTTTTTGGCCAATTCGGAGAAGGTGTGATTACTCGGGAACGGCTCGTAAGATTTTTAGTGTATTTTCCAGGAAAAATGTGCAACGCTTTTTTTGGCCAATTTGGAGAAGGTGTGATTACTCGGAAACGGCTCGTAGGATTTTTAGTGTATTTTCCAGGAAAAATCAGCAACGCTTTTTTTTGGCCAATTTGGAGAAGGTGTGATTACCCGGGAACTGCTCGTAGGATTTTTAGTGTAATTTCCAGGAAAAATCAACAACGCTTTTTTTTGGCAAATTTGGAGAAGGTGTGATTACTCGGGAACGGCTCGTAGGATTTTTAGTGTAATTTCCAGGAAAAATCAGCAACACTTTTTTTGGCCAATTTGGAGAAGATGTGATTACTCGGGAACGGCTCGTAGGTTTTTTAGTGTATTTTCCAGGAAAAATCAGCAACGCTTTTTTTGGCCAATTTGGAGAAGATGGGATTACTCGGGAACGGCTCGTAGGATTTTTGATGTATTTTCCAGGAAAAATCAGCAACGCTTTTTTTGGCCAATTTGGAGAAGGTGTGATTACTCGGGAACGGCTCATAAAATTTTTAATATATTTTCCAGGAAAAATCAGCAACGCTTTTTTTTGGCCAATTTGGAGAAGGTGTGATTACTCGGGAACTGCTCGTAGGATTTTTAGTGTATTTTCCAGGAAAAATCAGCAACACTTTTTTTGGCCAATTTGGAGAAGGTGTGATTACTCGGGAACGGCTCGTAGGATTTTTAGTGTATTTTCCAGGAAAAATCAACAACGCTTTTTTTTTGCCAATTTGGAGAAGATGGGATTACTCGGGAACGGCTCGTAAGATTTTTGATGTATTTTTCAGGAAAAATCAGCAACGCTTTTTTTTGGCCAATTTGGAGAATATGGGATTACTCGGGAACGGCTCGTAGGATTTTTGATGTATTTTCCAGGAAAAATCAGCAACGCTTTTTTTTGGCCAATTTGGAGAATATGGGATTACTCGGGAACGGCTCGTAGGATTTTTGATGTATTTTCCAGGAAAAATCAGCAACGCTTTTTTTTGGCCAATTTGGAGAAGGTGTGATTACTCGGGAACGGCTCGTAGGATTTTTAGTGTAATTTCCAGGAAAAATCAACAACGCTTTTTTTGGCCAATTTGGAGAAGGTGTGATTACTCGGGAACGGCTCGTAGGATTTTAAGTGTAATTTCCAGGAAAAATCAGCAACGCTTTTTTTGGCCAATTTGGAGAAGGTGTGATTACTCGGGAACGGCTCGTAGGTTTTTTAGTGTATTTTCCAGGAAAAATCAGCAACGCTTTTTTTTGGCCAATTTGGAGAAGGTGTGATTACTCGGGAACGGCTCGTAGGATTTTTAGTGTAATTTCCAGGAAAAATCAACAACGCTTTTTTTGGCCAATTTGGAGAAGGTGTGATTACTCGGGAACGGCTCATAAAATTTTTAATATATTTTCCAGGAAAAATCAGCAACGCTTTTTTTTCTAATTTGGAGAAGGTGTGATTACTCGGAAACGGCTCGTAGGTTTTTTAGTGTATTTTCCAGGAAAAATCAGCAACGTTTTTTTTTGGCCAATTTGGAGAAGATGGGATTACTCGGGAACGGCTCGTAAGATTTTTAGTGTATTTTCCAGGAAAAATCAACAACGCTTTTTTTGGCCAATTTGGAGAAGGTGTGATTACTCGGAAACGGCTCGTAGGTTTTTTAGTGTATTTTCCAGGAAAAATCAGCAACGCTTTTTTTGGCCAATTTGGAGAAGGTGTGATTACCCGGGAACGGCTCGTAGGATTTTTAATGTTTTTTCCAGGAAAAATCAGCAACGCTTTTTTTTGGCCAATTTGGAGAAGGTGTGATTACTCGGGAACGGCTCGTAGGTTTTTTAGTGTATTTTCCAGGAAAAATCAGCAACGCTTTTTTTTGGCCAATTTGGAGAAGATGGGATTACTCGGGAACGGCTCGTAGGTTTTTTAGTGTATTTTCCAGGAAAAATCAGCAACGCTTTTTTTGGCCAATTTGGAGAAGGTGTGATTACTCGGGAACGGCTCGTAGGATTTTTAGTGTAATTTCCAGGAAAAATCAGCAACGCTTTTTTTTCTAATTTGGAGAAGATGGGATTACTCGGGAACGGCTCGTAGGTTTTTTAGTGTATTTTTCAGGAAAAATCAGCAACGCTTTTTTTGGCCAATTTGGAGAAGGTGTGATTACTCGGAAACGGCTCGTAAGATTTTTGATGTATTTTCCAGGAAAAATCAGCAACGCTTTTTTTTTGCCAATTTGGAGAAGGTGTGATTACTCGGGAACGGCTCATAAAATTTTTAATATATTTTCCAGGAAAAATCAGCAACGCTTTTTTTTGCTAATTTGGAGAAGATGGGATTACTCCGGAACGGCTCGTAAGATTTTTAGTGTATTTTCCAGGAAAAATCAGCAACGCTTTTTTTGGCCAATTTGGAGAAGGTGTGATTACTCGGGAACGGCTCGTAGGTTTTTTAGTGCATTTTCCAGGAAAAATCAGCAACGCTTTTTTTGGCCAATTTGGAGAAGGTGTGATTACTCGGGAACGGCTCGTAGGTTTTTTAGTGTATTTTCCAGGAAAAATCAGCAACGCTTTTTTTTGGCCAATTTGGAGAAGGTGTGATTACTCGGGAACGGCTCGTAGGATTTTTAGTGTAATTTCCAGGAAAAATCAGCAACGCTTTTTTTTGGCCAATTTGGAGAAGGTGTGATTACTCGGGAACGGCTCGTAGGTTTTTTAGTGTATTTTCCAGGAAAAATCAGCAACGCTTTTTTTTGGCCAATTTGGAGAAGATGGGATTACTCGGGAACGGCTCGTAGGTTTTTTAGTGTATTTTCCAGGAAAAATCAGCAACGCTTTTTTTGGCCAATTTGGAGAAGGTGTGATTACTCGGGAACGGCTCGTAGGTTTTTTAGTGTATTTTCAAGGAAAAATCAGCAACGCTTTTTTTTGGCCAATTTGGAGAAGATGGGATTACTCGGGAACGGCTCGTAGGATTTTTAGTGTATTTTCCAGGAAAAATCAACAACGCTTTTTTTTTGGCCAATTTGGAGAAGGTGTGATTACTCGGGAACGGCTCGTAGGATTTTAAGTGTAATTTCCAGGAAAAATCAGCAACGCTTTTTTTTCTAATTTGGAGAAGGTGTGATTACTCGGGAACGGCTCGTAGGATTTTTAGTGTATTTTCCAGGAAAAATCAACAACGCTTTTTTTTGCCAATTTGGAGAAGGTGTGATTACTCGGGAACTGCTCGTAGGATTTTTAGTGTAATTTCCAGGAAAAATCAGCAACGCTTTTTTTTGGCCAATTTGGAGAAGGTGTGATTACTCGGGAACGGCTCGTAGGATTTTTAGTGTATTTTCCAGGAAAAATCAGCAACGCTTTTTTTTCTAATTTGGAGAAGGTGTGATTACTCGGGAACGGCTCGTAAGATTTTTAGTGTATTTTCCAGGAAAAATCAGCAACGCTTTTTTTTTTGCCAATTTGGAGAAGGTGTGATTACTCGGGAACGGCTCATAGGTTTTTTAGTGTATTTTCCAGGAAAAATCAGCAACGCTTTTTTTTGCCAATTTGGAGAAGATGGGATTACTCCGGAACGGCTCGTAAGTTTTTTAGTGTATTTTCCAGGAAAAATCAACAAGGTTTTTTTTTGGCCAATTTGGAGAAGGTGTGATTACTCGGGAACGGCTCGTAGGTTTTTTAGTGTAATTTCCAGGAAAAATCAGCAACGCTTTTTTTTTGGCCAATTTGGAGAAGGTGTGATTACTCGGGAACTGCTCGTAGGATTTTTAGTGTATTTTCCAGGAAAAATCAGCAACGCTTTTTTTGGCCAATTTGGAGAAGGTGTGATTACTCGGGAACGGCTCGTAGGATTTTTAGTGTATTTTCCAGGAAAAATCAGCAACGCTTTTTTTGGCCAATTCGGAGAAGGTGTGATTACTCGGGAACGGCTCGTAAGATTTTTAGTGTATTTTCCAGGAAAAATGTGCAACGCTTTTTTTGGCCAATTTGGAGAAGGTGTGATTACTCGGGAACGGCTCGTAGGATTTTTAGTGTATTTTCCAGGAAAAATCAGCAACGCTTTTTTTTGGCCAATTTGGAGAAGGTGTGATTACTCGGGAACTGCTCGTAGGATTTTTAGTGTAATTTCCAGGAAAAATCAACAACGCTTTTTTTTGGCCAATTTGGAGAAGGTGTGATTACTCGGGAACGGCTCGTAGGATTTTTAGTGTAATTTCCAGGAAAAATCAGCAACACTTTTTTTGGCCAATTTGGAGAAGATGTGATTACTCGGGAACGGCTCGTAGGTTTTTTAGTGTATTTTCCAGGAAAAATCAGCAACGCTTTTTTTGGCCAATTTGGAGAAGATGGGATTACTCGGGAACGGCTCGTAGGATTTTTGATGTATTTTCCAGGAAAAATCAGCAACGCTTTTTTTGGCCAATTTGGAGAAGGTGTGATTACTCGGGAACGGCTCATAAAATTTTTAATATATTTTCCAGGAAAAATCAGCAACGCTTTTTTTTGGCCAATTTGGAGAAGGTGTGATTACTCGGGAACTGCTCGTAGGATTTTTAGTGTATTTTCCAGGAAAAATCAGCAACACTTTTTTTGGCCAATTTGGAGAAGGTGTGATTACTCGGGAACGGCTCGTAGGATTTTTAGTGTATTTTCCAGGAAAAATCAACAACGCTTTTTTTTTGCCAATTTGGAGAAGATGGGATTACTCGGGAACGGCTCGTAAGATTTTTGATGTATTTTTCAGGAAAAATCAGCAACGCTTTTTTTGGCCAATTTGGAGAATATGGGATTACTCGGGAACGGCTCGTAGGATTTTTGATGTATTTTCCAGGAAAAATCAGCAACGCTTTTTTTGGCCAATTTGGAGAAGGTGTGATTACTCGGGAACGGCTCGTAGGATTTTAAGTGTATTTTCCAGGAAAAATCAACAACGCTTTTTTTGGCCAATTTGGAGAAGGTGTGATTACTCGGGAACGGCTCGTAGGATTTTTAGTGTAATTTCCAGGAAAAATCAACAACGCTTTTTTTTGCCAATTTGGAGAAGGTGTGATTACTCGGGAACGGTTCGTAGGATTTTTAGTGTATTTTCCAGGAAAAATCAGCAACGCTTTTTTTGGCCAATTTGGAGAAGGTGTGATTACTCGGGAACGGCTCGTAGGATTTTAAGTGTAATTTCCAGGAAAAATCAGCAACGCTTTTTTTGGCCAATTTGGAGAAGGTGTGATTACTCGGGAACGGCTCGTAGGTTTTTTAGTGTATTTTCCAGGAAAAATCAGCAACGCTTTTTTTTGGCCAATTTGGAGAAGGTGTGATTACTCGGGAACGGCTCGTAGGTTTTTTAGTGTATTTTCCAGGAAAAATCAGCAAGGTTTTTTTTTGGCCAATTTGGAGAAGGTGTGATTACTCGGGAACGGCTCGTAGGATTTTTAGTGTAATTTCCAGGAAAAATCAGCAACGCTTTTTTTGGCCAATTTGGAGAAGGTGTGATTACTCGGGAACGGCTCGTAGGTTTTTTAGTGTATTTTCCAGGAAAAATCAGCAACGCTTTTTTTTGGCCAATTTGGAGAAGGTGTGATTACTCGGGAACGGCTCGTAGGATTTTTAGTGTAATTTCCAGGAAAAATCAACAACGCTTTTTTTGGCCAATTTGGAGAAGGTGTGATTACTCGGGAACGGCTCATAAAATTTTTAATATATTTTCCAGGAAAAATCAGCAACGCTTTTTTTTCTAATTTGGAGAAGGTGTGATTACTCGGAAACGGCTCGTAGGTTTTTTAGTGTATTTTCCAGGAAAAATCAGCAACGTTTTTTTTTTGGCCAATTTGGAGAAGATGGGATTACTCGGGAACGGCTCGTAAGATTTTTAGTGTATTTTCCAGGAAAAATCAACAACGCTTTTTTTGGCCAATTTGGAGAAGGTGTGATTACTCGGAAACGGCTCGTAGGTTTTTTAGTGTATTTTCCAGGAAAAATCAGCAACGCTTTTTTTTCTAATTTGGAGAAGGTGTGATTACTCGGAAACGGCTCGTAGGTTTTTTAGTGTATTTTCCAGGAAAAATCAGCAACGCTTTTTTTGGCCAATTTGGAGAAGGTGTGATTACTCGGGAACGGCTCGTAGGATTTTTGATGTTTTTTCCAGGAAAAATCAGCAACGCTTTTTTTTGGCCAATTTGGAGAAGGTGTGATTACTCGGGAACGGCTCGTAGGTTTTTTAGTGTATTTTCCAGGAAAAATCAGCAACGCTTTTTTTTGGCCAATTTGGAGAAGGTGTGATTACTCGGGAACGGCTCGTAAGATTTTTAGTGTATTTTCCAGGAAAAATCAGCAACGCTTTTTTTGGCCAATTTAGAGAAGGTGTGATTACTCGGGAACGGCTCGTAGGATTTTTGATGTTTTTTCCAGGAAAAATCAGCAACGCTTTTTTTGGCCAATTTAGAGAAGGTGTGATTACTCGGGAACGGCTCGTAGGATTTTTGATGTTTTTTCCAGGAAAAATCAGCAACGCTTTTTTTTGGCCAATTTGGAGAAGGTGTGATTACTCGGGAACGGCTCGTAGGTTTTTTAGTGTATTTTCCAGGAAAAATCAGCAACGCTTTTTTTTGGCCAATTTGGAGAAGGTGTGATTACTCGGGAACGGCTCGTAAGATTTTTAGTGTATTTTCCAGGAAAAATCAGCAACGCTTTTTTTGGCCAATTTAGAGAAGGTGTGATTACTCGGGAACGGCTCGTAGGATTTTTGATGTTTTTTCCAGGAAAAATCAGCAACGCTTTTTTTTGGCCAATTTGGAGAAGGTGTGATTACTCGGGAACGGCTCGTAGGTTTTTTAGTGTATTTTCCAGGAAAAATCAGCAACGCTTTTTTTTGGCCAATTTGGAGAAGGTGTGATTACTCGGGAACGGCTCGTAAGATTTTTAGTGTATTTTCCAGGAAAAATCAGCAACGCTTTTTTTGGCCAATTTAGAGAAGGTGTGATTACTCGGGAACGGCTCGTAGGATTTTTGATGTTTTTTCCAGGAAAAATCAGCAACGCTTTTTTTTGGCCAATTTGGAGAAGGTGTGATTACTCGGGAACGGCTCGTAGGTTTTTTAGTGTATTTTCCAGGAAAAATCAGCAACGCTTTTTTTTGGCCAATTTGGAGAAGGTGTGATTACTCGGGAACGGCTCGTAAGATTTTTAGTGTATTTTCCAGGAAAAATCAGCAACGCTTTTTTTGGCCAATTTAGAGAAGATGGGATTACTCGGGAACGGCTCGTAAGATTTTTGATGTTTTTTCCAGGAAAAATCAGCAACGCTTTTTTTTTCTAATTTGGAGAAGGTGTGATTACTCGGAAACGGCTCGTAGGTTTTTTAGTGTATTTTCCAGGAAAAATCAGCAACGCTTTTTTTGGCCAATTTAGAGAAGGTGTGATTACTCGGGAACGGCTCGTAGGTTTTTTAGTGTATTTTCCAGGAAAAATCAGCAACGCTTTTTTTTCTAATTTGGAGAAGGTGTGATTACTCGGGAACGGCTCGTAGGTTTTTTAGTGTATTTTCCAGGAAAAATCAGCAACGCTTTTTTTTGGCCAATTTGGAGAAGGTGTGATTACTCGGGAACGGCTCGTAGGATTTTTTGTGTATTTTCCAGGAAAAATCAACAACGTTTTTTTTGGCCAATTTGGAGAAGGTGTGATTACTCGGGAACGGCTCGTAAGATTTTTAATATATTTTCCAAGAAAAATCAGCAACGCTTTTTTTTCTAATTTGGAGAAGGTGTGATTACTCGGGAACGGCTCGTAAGATTTTTGATGTTTTTTCCAGGAAAAATCAGCAACGCTTTTTTTGGCCAATTTGGAGAAGGTGTGATTACTCGGGAACGGCTCGTAGGATTTTTAGTGTAATTTCCAGGAAAAATCAGCAACGCTTTTTTTGGCCAATTTGGAGAAGGTGTGATTACTCGGGAACGGCTCGTAAGATTTTTAGTGTATTTTCCAGGAAAAATCAGCAACGCTTTTTTTGGCCAATTTGGAGAAGGTGTGATTACTCGGGAACGGCTCGTAAGATTTTTGATGTTTTTTCCAGGAAAAATCAGCAACGCTTTTTTTTTCTAATTTGGAGAAGGTGTGATTACTCGGGAACGGCTCGTAGGATTTAAAGTGTAATTTCCAGGAAAAATCAGCAACGCTTTTTTTTGGCCAATTTGGAGAAGATGGGAATACTCGGGAACGGCTCGTAAGATTTTTGATGTTTTTTCCAGGAAAAATCAGCAACGCTTTTTTTTGGTAATTTGGAGAAGGTGAGATTACTCGGGAATGGCTCGTAGGATTTTTAGTGTATTTTCCAGGAAAAATCAGCAACGCTTTTTTTGGCCAATTTGGAGAAGGTGTGATTACTCGGGAATGGCTCGTAGGATTTTTAGTGTATTTTCCAGGAAAAATCAGCAACGCTTTTTTTGGCCAATTTGGAGAAGGTGTGATTACTCGGGAACGGCTCGTAGGTTTTTTAGTGTATTTTTCAGGAAAAATCAGCAACGCTTTTTTTGGCCAATTTGGAGAAGGTGTCATTACTCGGGAACGGCTCGTAAGATTTTTGATGTTTTTTCCAGGAAAAATCAGCAACGCTTTTTTTGGCCAATTTGGAGATGGTGTGATTACTCGGGAACGGCTCGTAGGATTTTTGATGTATTTTACAGGAAAAATCAGCAACGCTTTTTTTTGGTAATTTGGAGAAGGTGTGATTACTCGGGAACGGCTCGTAGGTTTTTTAGTGTATTTTCCAGGAAAAATCAACAACGCTTTTTTTTCTAATTTGGAGAAGGTGTGATTACTCGGAAACGGCTCGTAGGATTTTTTATGTTTTTTCCAGGAAAAATCAGCAACGCTTTTTTTTCTAATTTGGAGAAGATGGGATTACTCGGGAACGGCTCGTAGGTTTTTTAGTGTATTTTCCAGGAAAAATCAGCAACGCTTTTTTTTCTAATTTGGAGAAGATGGGATTACTCGGGAACGGCTCGTAGGATTTTAAGTGTATTTTCCAGGAAAAATCAGCAACGCTTTTTTTTGGCCAATTTGGAGAAGGTGTGATTACTCGGAAACGGCTCGTAAGATTTTTGATGTTTTTTCCAGGAAAAATCAGCAACGCTTTTTTTTGGCCAATTTGGAGAAGGTGTGATTACTCGGGAACGGCTCGTAAGATTTTTGATGTATTTTCCAGGAAAAATCAGCAACGCTTTTTTTTGGCCAATTTGGAGAAGGTGTGATTACTCGGGAACGGCTCGTAAGATTTTTAGTGTATTTTCCAGGAAAAATCAGCAACGCTTTTTTTTTGCCAATTTGGAGAAGGTGTGATTACTCGGGAACGGCTCGTAGGTTTTTTAGTGTATTTTCCAGGAAAAATCAGCAACGCTTTTTTTTGGCCAATTTGGAGAAGGTGTGATTACTCGGGAACGGCTCGTAAGATTTTTAGTGTATTTTCCAGGAAAAATCAGCAACGCTTTTTTTTGGCCAATTTGGAGAAGGTGTGATTACTCGGAAACGGCTCGTAGGATTTTTGATGTTTTTTCCAGGAAAAATCAGCAACGCTTTTTTTTCTAATTTGGAGAAGATGGGATTACTCGGGAACGGCTCGTAGGTTTTTTAGTGTATTTTCCAGGAAAAATCAGCAACGCTTTTTTGGCCAATTTGGAGAAGGTGTGATTACTCGGGAACGGCTCGTAAGATTTTTGATGTATTTTCCAGGAAAAATCAGCAACGCTTTTTTTTCTAATTTGGAGAAGGTGTGATTACTCGGGAACGGCTCGTAGGATTTTTAGTGTATTTTCCAGGAAAAATCAGCAACGCTTTTTTTTGGCCAATTTGGAGAAGGTGTGATTACTCGGAAACGGCTCGTAAGATTTTTGATGTTTTTTCCAGGAAAAATCAGCAACGCTTTTTTTTGGCCAATTTGGAGAAGGTGTGATTACTCGGGAACGGCTCGTAAGATTTTTGATGTATTTTCCAGGAAAAATCAGCAACGCTTTTTTTTTTGGCCAATTTGGAGAAGGTGTGATTACTCGGGAACGGCTCGTAAGATTTTTGATGTATTTTCCAGGAAAAATCAGCAACGCTTTTTTTTGGCCAATTTGGAGAAGGTGTGATTACTCGGGAACGGCTCGTAAGATTTTTAGTGTATTTTTCAGGAAAAATCAACAACGCTTTTTTTGGCCAATTTGGAGAAGATGGGATTACTCGGGAACGGCTCGTAAGATTTTTAGTGTATTTTCCAGGAAAAATCAACAACGCTTTTTTTGGCCAATTCGGAGAAGATGGGATTACTCGGGAACGGCTCGTAGGTTATTTAGTGTATTTTCCAGGAAAAATCAGCAACGCTTTTTTTTCTAATTTGGAGAAGGTGTGATTACTCGGGAACGGCTCGTAGGTTTTTTAGTGTATTTTCTAGGAAAAATCAGCAACGCTTTTTTTTTGGCCAATTTGGAGAAGGTGTGATTACTCGGAAACGGCTCGTAAGATTTTTGATGTTTTTTCCAGGAAAAATCAGCAACGCTTTTTTTGGCCAATTTGGAGAAGGTGTGATTACTCGGGAACGGCTCGTAGGGTTTTTAGTGTATTTTCCAGGAAAAATCAGCAACGCTTTTTTTTGGCCAATTTGGAGAAGGTGTGATTACTCGGGAACGGCTCGTAGGATTTTTAGTGTATTTTCCAGGAAAAATCAGCAACGCTTTTTTTGGCCAATTTGGAGAAGATGGGATTACTCGGGAACGGCTCATAAAATTTTTAGTGTATTTTCCAGGAAAAATCAGCAACGCTTTTTTCGGCCAATTTGGAGAAGATGGGATTACTCGGGAACGGCTCATAAAATTTTTAGTGTATTTTCCAGGAAAAATCAGCAACGCTTTTTTTGGCCAATTTGGAGAAGGTGTGATTACTCGGGAACGGCTCGTAGGATTTTAAGTGTATTTTCCAGGAAAAATCAGCAACGCTTTTTTTGGCCAATTTGGAGAAGGTGTGATTACTCGGGAACGGCTCGTAGGTTTTTTAGTGTATTTTCCAGGAAAAATCAGCAACGCTTTTTTTGGCCAATTTGGAGAAGGTGTGATTACTCGGAAACGGCTCGTAAGATTTTTGATGTTTTTTCCAGGAAAAATCAGCAACGCTTTTTTTTGGCCAATTTGGAGAAGGTGTGATTACTCGGGAACGGCTCGTAAGATTTTTGATGTATTTTCCAGGAAAAATCAGCAACGCTTTTTTTTTGGCCAATTTGGAGAAGGTGTGATTACTCGGGAACGGCTCGTAGGATTTTTAGTGTATTTTCCAGGAAAAATCAGCAACGCTTTTTTTTGGCCAATTTGGAGAAGGTGTGATTACTCGGGAACGGCTCGTAAGATTTTTGATGTATTTTCCAGGAAAAATCAGCAACGCTTTTTTTTCTAATTTGGAGAAGATGGGATTACTCGGGAACGGCTCGTAGGTTTTTTAGTGTATTTTCCAGGAAAAATCAGCAACGCTTTTTTTTGGCCAATTTGGAGAAGGTGTGATTACTCGGGAACGGCTCGTAAGATTTTTAGTGTTTTTTCCAGGAAAAATCAGCAACGCTTTTTTTTGGCCAATTTGGAGAAGGTGTGATTACTCGGGAACGGCTCGTAAGATTTTTAGTGTATTTTCCAGGAAAAATCAGCAACGCTTTTTTTGGCCAATTTGGAGAAGATGGGATTACTCGGGAACGGCTCGTAAGATTTTTAGTGTATTTTCCAGGAAAAATCAGCAACGCTTTTTTTTGCCAATTTGGAGAAGGTGTGATTACTCGGGAACGGCTCGTAGGATTTTTAGTGTATTTTCAAGGAAAAATCAGCAACGCTTTTTTTTCTAATTTGGAGAAGGTGTGATTACTCGGAAACGGCTCGTAGGTTTTTTAGTGTATTTTCCAGGAAAAATCAGCAACGCTTTTTTTGGCCAATTTGGAGAAGGTGTGATTACTCGGGAACGGCTCGTAGGATTTTTGATGTTTTTTCCAGGAAAAATCAGCAACGCTTTTTTTTGGCCAATTTGGAGAAGGTGTGATTACTCGGGAACGGCTCGTAGGTTTTTTAGTGTATTTTCCAGGAAAAATCAGCAACGCTTTTTTTTGGCCAATTTGGAGAAGGTGTGATTACTCGGGAACGGCTCGTAAGATTTTTAGTGTATTTTCCAGGAAAAATCAGCAACGCTTTTTTTTGGCCAATTTGGAGAAGGTGTGATTACTCGGGAACGGCTCGTAAGATTTTTAGTGTATTTTCCAGGAAAAATCAACAACGCTTTTTTTGGCCAATTTGGAGAAGGTGTGATTACTCGGAAACGGCTCGTAGGTTTTTTAGTGTATTTTCCAGGAAAAATCAGCAACGCTTTTTTTTCTAATTTGGAGAAGGTGTGATTACTCGGAAACGGCTCGTAGGTTTTTTAGTGTATTTTCCAGGAAAAATCAGCAACGCTTTTTTTTGGCCAATTTGGAGAAGGTGTGATTACTCGGGAACGGCTCGTAAGATTTTTAGTGTTTTTTCCAGGAAAAATCAGCAACGTTTTTTTTTGGCCAATTTGGAGAAGGTGTGATTACTCGGGAACGGCTCGTAAGATTTTTAGTGTATTTTCCAGGAAAAATCAGCAACGCTTTTTTTGGCCAATTTGGAGAAGATGGGATTACTCGGGAACGGCTCGTAAGATTTTTAGTGTATTTTCCAGGAAAAATCAGCAACGCTTTTTTTTGCCAATTTGGAGAAGGTGTGATTACTCGGGAACGGCTCGTAGGATTTTTAGTGTATTTTCAAGGAAAAATCAGCAACGCTTTTTTTGGCCAATTTGGAGAAGGTGTGATTACTCGGGAACGGCTCGTAGGTTTTTTAGTGTATTTTCCAGGAAAAATCAGCAACGCTTTTTTTTCTAATTTGGAGAAGATGGGATTACTCGGGAACGGCTCGTAGGTTTTTTAGTGTATTTTCCAGGAAAAATCAGCAACGCTTTTTTTTGGCCAATTTGGAGAAGGTGTGATTACTCGGAAACGGCTCGTAGGTTTTTTAGTATATTTTCCAGGAAAAATCAGCAACGCTTTTTTTTGGCCAATTTGGAGAAGGTGTGATTACTCGGGAACGGCTCGTAGGATTTTTTGTGTATTTTCCAGGAAAAATCAACAACGCTTTTTTTGGCCAATTTGGAGAAGGTGTGATTACTCGGGAACGGCTCGTAAGATTTTTAATATATTTTCCAGGAAAAATCAGCAACGCTTTTTTTTCTAATTTGGAGAAGGTGTGATTACTCGGGAACGGCTCGTAAGATTTTTGATGTTTTTTCCAGGAAAAATCAGCAACGCTTTTTTTGGCCAATTTGGAGAAGGTGTGATTACTCGGGAACGGCTCGTAGGATTTTTAGTGTAATTTCCAGGAAAAATCAGCAACGCTTTTTTTGGCCAATTTGGAGAAGGTGTGATTACTCGGGAACGGCTCGTAAGATTTTTAGTGTATTTTCCAGGAAAAATCAGCAACGCTTTTTTTGGCCAATTTGGAGAAGGTGTGATTACTCGGGAACGGCTCGTAAGATTTTTGATGTTTTTTCCAGGAAAAATCAGCAACGCTTTTTTTTTCTAATTTGGAGAAGGTGTGATTACTCGGGAACGGCTCGTAGGATTTAAAGTGTAATTTCCAGGAAAAATCAGCAACGCTTTTTTTTGGCCAATTTGGAGAAGATGGGATTACTCGAAAACGGCTCGTAAGATTTTTGATGTTTTTTCCAGGAAAAATCAGCAACGCTTTTTTTTGGTAATTTGGAGAAGGTGAGATTACTCGGGAATGGCTCGTAGGATTTTTAGTGTATTTTCCAGGAAAAATCAGCAACGCTTTTTTTGGCCAATTTGGAGAAGGTGTGATTACTCGGGAATGGCTCGTAGGATTTTTAGTGTATTTTCCAGGAAAAATCAGCAACGCTTTTTTTGGCCAATTTGGAGATGGTGTGATTACTCGGGAACGGCTCGTAGGATTTTTGATGTATTTTCCAGGAAAAATCAGCAACGCTTTTTTTTGGTAATTTGGAGAAGGTGTGATTACTCGGGAACGGCTCGTAGGTTTTTTAGTGTATTTTCCAGGAAAAATCAACAACGCTTTTTTTTCTAATTTAGAGAAGGTGTGATTACTCGGAAACGGCTCGTAGGATTTTTGATGTATTTTCCAGGAAAAATCAGCAACGCTTTTTTTTGGTAATTTGGAGAAGGTGTGATTACTCGGGAACGGCTCGTAGGTTTTTTAGTGTATTTTCCAGGAAAAATCAACAACGCTTTTTTTTCTAATTTAGAGAAGGTGTGATTACTCGGAAACGGCTCGTAGGATTTTTGATGTTTTTTCCAGGAAAAATCAGCAACGCTTTTTTTTCTAATTTGGAGAAGATGGGATTACTCGGGAACGGCTCGTAGGTTTTTTAGTGTATTTTCCAGGAAAAATCAGCAACGCTTTTTTTTCTAATTTGGAGAAGATGGGATTACTCGGGAACGGCTCGTAGGATTTTTAGTGTATTTTCCAGGAAAAATCAGCAACGCTTTTTTTTGGCCAATTTGGAGAAGGTGTGATTACTCGGAAACGGCTCGTAAGATTTTTGATGTTTTTTCCAGGAAAAATCAGCAACGCTTTTTTTTGGCCAATTTGGAGAAGGTGTGATTACTCGGGAACGGCTCGTAAGATTTTTGATGTATTTTCCAGGAAAAATCAGCAACGCTTTTTTTTGGCCAATTTGGAGAAGGTGTGATTACTCGGGAACGGCTCGTAAGATTTTTAGTGTATTTTCCAGGAAAAATCAGCAACGCTTTTTTTTGCCAATTTGGAGAAGGTGTGATTACTCGGGAACGGCTCGTAGGTTTTTTAGTGTATTTTCCAGGAAAAATCAGCAACGGTTTTTTTTGGCCAATTTGGAGAAGGTGTGATTACTCGGGAACGGCTCGTAAGATTTTTAGTGTATTTTCCAGGAAAAATCAGCAACGCTTTTTTTTGGCCAATTTGGAGAAGGTGTGATTACTCGGAAACGGCTCGTAGGATTTTTGATGTTTTTTCCAGGAAAAATCAGCGACGCTTTTTTTTCTAATTTGGAGAAGATGGGATTACTCGGGAACGGCTCGTAGGTTTTTTAGTGTATTTTCCAGGAAAAATCAGCAACGCTTTTTTGGCCAATTTGGAGAAGGTGTGATTACTCGGGAACGGCTCGTAAGATTTTTGATGTATTTTCCAGGAAAAATCAGCAACGCTTTTTTTTCTAATTTGGAGAAGGTGTGATTACTCGGGAACGGCTCGTAGGATTTTTAGTGTATTTTCCAGGAAAAATCAGCAACGCTTTTTTTTGGCCAATTTGGAGAAGGTGTGATTACTCGGAAACGGCTCGTAAGATTTTTGATGTTTTTTCCAGGAAAAATCAGCAACGCTTTTTTTTGGCCAATTTGGAGAAGGTGTGATTACTCGGGAACGGCTCGTAAGATTTTTGATGTATTTTCCAGGAAAAATCAGCAACGCTTTTTTTTGGCCAATTTGGAGAAGGTGTGATTACTCGGGAACGGCTCGTAAGATTTTTGATGTATTTTCCAGGAAAAATCAGCAACGCTTTTTTTTGGCCAATTTGGAGAAGGTGTGATTACTCGGGAACGGCTCGTAAGATTTTTAGTGTATTTTTCAGGAAAAATCAACAACGCTTTTTTGGCCAATTTGGAGAAGATGGGATTACTCGGGAACGGCTAGTAAGATTTTTAGTGTATTTTCCAGGAAAAATCAACAACGCTTTTTTTGGCCAATTCGGAGAAGATGGGATTACTCGGGAACGGCTTGTAGGTTTTTTAGTGTATTTTCCAGGAAAAATCAGCAACGCTTTTTTTGGCCAATTTGGAGAAGGTGTGATTACTCGGAAACGGCTCGTAAGATTTTTGATGTTTTTTCCAGGAAAAATCAGCAACGCTTTTTTTTGGCCAATTTGGAGAAGGTGTGATTACTCGGGAACGGCTCATAAGATTTTTGATGTATTTTCCAGGAAAAATCAGCAACGCTTTTTTTTTGGCCAATTTGGAGAAGGTGTGATTACTCGGGAACGGCTCGTAGGATTTTTAGTGTATTTTCCAGGAAAAATCAGCAACGCTTTTTTTGGCCAATTTGGAGAAGGTGTGATTACTCGGGAACGGCTCGTAGGTTTTTTAGTGTATTTTCCAGGAAAAATCAGCAACGCTTTTTTTGGCCAATTTGGAGAAGGTGTGATTACTCGGAAACGGCTCGTAAGATTTTTGATGTTTTTTCCAGGAAAAATCAGCATCGCTTTTTTTTGGCCAATTTGGAGAAGGTGTGATTACTCGGGAACGGCTCGTAAGATTTTTGATGTATTTTCCAGGAAAAATCAGCAACGCTTTTTTTTTGGCCAATTTGGAGAAGGTGTGATTACTCGGGAACGGCTCGTAGGATTTTTAGTGTATTTTCCAGGAAAAATCAGCAACGCTTTTTTTTGGCCAATTTGGAGAAGGTGTGATTACTCGGGAACGGCTCGTAAGATTTTTGATGTATTTTCCAGGAAAAATCAGCAACGCTTTTTTTTCTAATTTGGAGAAGATGGGATTACTCGGAAACGGCTCGTAGGTTTTTTAGTGTATTTTCCAGGAAAAATCAGCAACGCTTTTTTTTGGCCAATTTGGAGAAGGTGTGATTACTCGGGAACGGCTCGTAAGATTTTTAGTGTTTTTTCCAGGAAAAATCAGCAACGCTTTTTTTTGGCCAATTTGGAGAAGGTGTGATTACTCGGGAACGGCTCGTTAGATTTTTAGTGTAATTTCCAGGAAAAATCCGCAACGCCTTTTTTGGCCAATTTGGAGAAGATGGGATTACTCGGGAACGGCTCGTAAGATTTTTAGTGTATTTTCCAGGAAAAATCAGCAACGCTTTTTTTTGCCAATTTGGAGAAGGTGTGATTACTCGGGAACGGCTCGTAGGATTTTTAGTGTATTTTTAAGGAAAAATCAGCAACGCTTTTTTTGGCCAATTTGGAGAAGCTGTGATTACTCGGGAACGGCTCGTAGGATTTTTAGTGTATTTTCCAGGAAAAATCAACAACGCTTTTTTTGGCCAATTTGGAGAAGGTGTGATTACTCGGGAACGGCTCGTAGGTTTTTTAGTGTATTTTCCAGGAAAAATCAGCAACGCTTTTTTTTCTAATTTGGAGAAGATGGGATTACTCGGGAACGGCTCGTAGGTTTTTTAGTGTATTTTCCAGGAAAAATCAGCAACGCTTTTTTTTGGCCAATTTGGAGAAGGTGTGATTACTCGGAAACGGCTCGTAAGATTTTTGATGTTTTTTCCAGGAAAAATCAGCAACGCTTTTTTTTGGCCAATTTGGAGAAGGTGTGATTACTCGGGAACGGCTCGTAGGATTTTTAGTGTATTTTCCAGGAAAAATCAGCAACGCTTTTTTTTGGCCAATTTGGAGAAGGTGTGATTACTCGGGAACGGCTCGTAAGATTTTTAGTGTATTTTCCAGGAAAAATCAGCAACGCTTTTTTTTGCCAATTTGGAGAAGGTGTGATTACTCGGGAACGGCTCGTAGGTTTTTTAGTGTATTTTCCAGGAAAAATCAGCAACGCTTTTTTTTCTAATTTGGAGAAGGTGTGATTACTCGGGAACGGCTCGTAAGATTTTTAGTGTATTTTCCAGGAAAAATCAGCAACGCTTTTTTTGGCCAATTTGGAGAAGATGGGATTACTCGGGAACGGCTCGTAAGATTTTTGATGTTTTTTCCAGGAAAAATCAGCAACGCTTTTTTTTGGCCAATTTGGAGAAGGTGTGATTACTCGGGAACGGCTCGTAGGTTTTTTAGTGTATTTTCCAGGAAAAATCAGCAACGCTTTTTTTTGGCCAATTTGGAGAAGGTGTGATTACTCGGGAACGGCTCATAAAATTTTTAATATATTTTCCAGGAAAAATCAGCAACGCTTTTTTTGGCCAATTTGGAGAAGGTGTGATTACTCGGGAACGGCTCGTAGGTTTTTTAGTGTATTTTCCAGGAAAAATCAGCAACGCTTTTTTTTGCCAATTTGGAGAAGGTGTGATTACTCGGGAACGGCTCGTAGGATTTTTAGTGTAATTTCCAGGAAAAATCAGCAATGCTTTTTTTGGCCAATTTGGAGAAGGTGGGATTACTCGGGAACGGCTCGTAGGTTTTTTAGTGTATTTTCCAGGAAAAATCAGCAACGCTTTTTTTCTAATTTGGAGAAGATGGGATTACTCGGGAACGGCTCGTAGGATTTTTAGTGTATTTTCCAGGAAAAATCAGCAACGCTTTTTTTGGCCAATTTGGAGAAGGTGTGATTACTCGGGAACGGCTCGTAGGATTTTTAGTGTATTTTCCAGGAAAAATCAGCAACGCTTTTTTTTTGGCCAATTTGGAGAAGGTGTGATTACTCGGGAACGGCTCGTAAGATTTTTAGTGTATTTTCCAGGAAAAATCAGCAACGCTTTTTTTGGCCAATTTGGAGAAGGTGTGATTACTCGGGAACAGCTCGTAGGTTTTTTGATGTATTTTCCAGGAAAAATCAGCAACGTTTTTTTTTGGCCAATTTGGAGAAGATGGGATTACTCGGGAACGGCTCGTAGGATTTTTAGTGTATTTTTCAGGAAAAATCAGCAACGCTTTTTTTTGGCCAATTTGGAGAAGATGGGATTACTCGGGAACGGCTCGTAGGATTTTTGATGTATTTTCCAGGAAAAATCATCAACGCTTTTTTTGGCCAATTTGGAGAAGGTGTGATTACTCGGGAACGGCTCATAAAATTTTTAATATATTTTCCAGGAAAAATCAGCAACGCTTTTTTTTGGCCAATTTGGAGAAGGTGTGATTACTCGGAAACGGCTCGTAAGATTTTTAGTGTATTTTCCAGGAAAAATCAGCAACGTTTTTTTTTTGGCCAATTTGGAGAAGATGTGATTACTCGGGAACGGCTCGTAAGATTTTTGATGTTTTTTCCAGGAAAAATCAGCAACGCTTTTTTTGGCCAATTTGGAGAAGGTGTGATTACTCGGGAACTGCTCGTAGGATTTTTAGTGTATTTTCCAGGAAAAATGTGCAACGCTTTTTGTGGCCAATTTGGAGAAGGTGTGATTACTCGGGAACTGCTCGTAGGATTTTTAGTGTATTTTCCAGGAAAAATCAACAACGCTTTTTTTGGCCAATTTGGAGAAGGTGTGATTACTCGGGAACGGCTCGTAGGATTTTTAGTGTATTTTCCAGGAAAAATCAGCAACGCTTTTTTTGGCCAATTTGGAGAAGATGGGATTACTCGGGAACGGCTCATAAAATTTTTAGTGTATTTTCCAGGAAAAATCAGCAACGCTTTTTTTGGCCAATTTAGAGAAGATGGGATTACTCGGGAACGGCTCATAAAATTTTTAGTGTATTTTCCAGGAAAAATCAGCAACGCTTTTTTTGGCCAATTTGGAGAAGGTGTGATTACTCGGGAACGGCTCGTAGGATTTTAAGTGTATTTTCCAGGAAAAATCAGCAACGCTTTTTTTGGCCAATTTGGAGAAGGTGTGATTACTCGGGAACGGCTCGTAGGTTTTTTATTGTATTTTCCAGGAAAAATCAGCAACGCTTTTTTTGGCCAATTTGGAGAAGGTGTGATTACTCGGAAACGGCTCGTAAGATTTTTGATGTTTTTTCCAGGAAAAATCAGCAACGCTTTTTTTTGGCCAATTTGGAGAAGGTGTGATTACTCGGGAACGGCTCGTAAGATTTTTGATGTATTTTCCAGGAAAAATCAGCAACGCTTTTTTTTGGCCAATTTGGAGAAGGTGTGATTACTCGGGAACGGCTCGTAGGATTTTTAGTGTATTTTCCAGGAAAAATCAGCAACGCTTTTTTTTGGCCAATTTGGAGAAGGTGTGATTACTAGGGAACGGCTCGTAAGATTTTTGATGTATTTTCCAGGAAAAATCAGCAACGCTTTTTTTTCTAATTTGGAGAAGATGGGATTACTCGGGAACGGCTCGTAGGTTTTTTAGTGTATTTTCCAGGAAAAATCAGCAACGCTTTTTTTTGGCCAATTTGGAGAAGGTGTGATTACTCGGGAACGGCTCGTAAGATTTTTAGTGTTTTTTCCAGGAAAAATCAGCAACGCTTTTTTTTGGCCAATTTGGAGAAGGTGTGATTACTCGGGAACGGCTCGTAAGATTTTTAGTGTATTTTCCAGGAAAAATCAGCAACGCTTTTTTTGGCCAATTTGGAGAAGATGGGATTACTCGGGAACGGCTCGTAAGATTTTTAGTGTATTTTCCAGGAAAAATCCGCAACGCTTTTTTTTTTGCCAATTTGGAGAAGGTGTGATTACTCGGGAACGGCTCGTAGGATTTTTAGTGTATTTTCAAGGAAAAATCAGCAACGCTTTTTTTGGCCAATTTGGAGAAGCTGTGATTACTCGGGAACGGCTCGTAGGATTTTTAGTGTATTTTCCAGGAAAAATCAACAACGCTTTTTTTGGCCAATTTGGAGAAGGTGTGATTGCTCGGGAACGGCTCGTAGGTTTTTTAGTGTATTTTCCAGGAAAAATCAGCAACGCTTTTTTTTCTAATTTGGAGAAGATGGGATTACTCGGGAACGGCTCGTAGGTTTTTTAGTGTATTTTCCAGGAAAAATCAGCAACGCTTTTTTTTGGCCAATTTGGAGAAGGTGTGATTACTCGGAAACGGCTCGTAAGATTTTTGATGTTTTTTCCAGGAAAAATCAGCAACGCTTTTTTTTGGCCAATTTGGAGAAGGTGTGATTACTCGGGAACGGCTCGTAGGATTTTTAGTGTATTTTCCAGGAAAAATCAGCAACGCTTTTTTTTGGCCAATTTGGAGAAGGTGTGATTACTCGGGAACGGCTCGTAAGATTTTTAGTGTATTTTCCAGGAAAAATCAGCAACGCTTTTTTTTTTGCCAATTTGGAGAAGGTGTGATTACTCGGGAACGGCTCGTAGGTTTTTTAGTGTATTTGCCAGGAAAAATCAGCAACGCTTTTTTTTGGCCAATTTGGAGAAGGTGTGATTACTCGGGAACGGCTCGTAAGATTTTTGATGTTTTTTCCAGGAAAAATCAGCAACGCTTTTTTTGGCCAATTTGGAGAAGGTGTGATTACTCGGGAACTGCTCGTAGGATTTTTAGTGTATTTTCCAGGAAAAATCAGCAACGCTTTTTTTTCTAATTTGGAGAAGGTGTGATTACTCGGGAACGGCTCGTAAGATTTTTAGTGTATTTTCCAGGAAAAATCAGCAACGCTTTTTTTGGCCAATTTGGAGAAGATGGGATTACTCGGGAACGGCTCGTAAGATTTTTGATGTTTTTTCCAGGAAAAATCAGCAACGCTTTTTTTTGGCCAATTTGGAGAAGGTGTGATTACTCGGGAACGGCTCGTAGGTTTTTTAGTGTATTTTCCAGGAAAAATCAGCAACGCTTTTTTTTGGCCAATTTGGAGAAGGTGTGATTACTCGGGAACGGCTCATAAAATTTTTAATATATATTCCAGGAAAAATCAGCAACGCTTTTTTTGGCCAATTTGGAGAAGGTGTGATTACTCGGGAACGGCTCGTAGTTTTTTTAGTGTATTTTCCAGGAAAAATCAGCAACGCTTTTTTTGGCCAATTTGGAGAAGATGGGATTACTCGGAAACGGCTCGTAAGATTTTTAGTGTATTTTCCAGGAAAAATCAGCAACGCTTTTTTTGGCCAATTTGGAGAAGGTGTGATTACTCGGGAACTGCTCGTAGGATTTTTAGTGTATTTTCCAGGAAAAATGTGCAACGCTTTTTGTGGCCAATTTGGAGAAGGTGTGATTACTCGGGAACTGCTCGTAGGATTTTTAGTGTATTTTCCAGGAAAAATCAACAACGCTTTTTTTGGCCAATTTGGAGAAAGTGTGATTACTCGGGAACGGCTCGTAGGATTTTTAGTGTATTTTCCAGGAAAAATCAACAACGCTTTTTTTGGCCAATTTGGAGAAAGTGTGATTACTCGGGAACGGCTCGTAGGTTTTTTAGTGTATTTTCCAGGAAAAATCAGCAACGCTTTTTTTTGGCCAATTTGGAGAAGATGGGATTACTCGGGAACGGCTCGTAGGATTTTTAGTGTATTTTCCAGGAAAAATCAACAACGCTTTTTTTGGCCAATTTGGAGAAGGTGTGATTACTCGGGAACGGCTCGTAGGATTTTTGATGTTTTTTCCAGGAAAAATCAGCAACGCTTTTTTTTGCCAATTTGGAGAAGGTGTGATTACTCGGGAACGGCTCGTAGGTTTTTTAGTGTTTTTTCCAGGAAAAATCAGCAACGCTTTTTTTTGGCCAATTTGGAGAAGGTGTGATTACTCGGGAACGGCTCGTAGGTTTTTTAGTGTATTTTCCAGGAAAAATCAGCAACGCTTTTTTTGGCCAATTTGGAGAAGATGGGATTACTCGGGAACTGCTCGTAGGATTTTTAGTGTATTTTCCAGGAAAAATCAGCAACGCTTTTTTTTGCCAATTTGGAGAAGATGGGATTACTCGGGAACGGCTCGTAGGATTTTTAGTGTATTTTCCAGGAAAAATCAGCAACGCTTTTTTTGGCCAATTTGGAGAAGGTGTGATTACTCGGGAACGGCTCGTAGGATTTTTAGTGTATTTTCCAGGAAAAATCAGCAACGCTTTTTTTTGGCCAATTTGGAGAAGGTGTGATTACTCGGGAACGGCTCATAAAATTTTTAATATATTTTCCAGGAAAAATCAGCAACGCTTTTTTTTGCCAATTTGGAGAAGGTGTGATTACTCGGGAACGGCTCGTAGGATTTTTAGTGTATTTTCCAGGAAAAATCAGCAACGCTTTTTTTTGGCCAATTTGGAGAAGGTGTGATTACTCGGGAACGGCTCGTAAGATTTTTGATGTTTTTTCCAGGAAAAATCAGCAACGCTTTTTTTTGGCCAATTTGGAGAAGGTGTGATTACTCGGGAACTGCTCGTAGGATTTTTAGTGTATTTTCCAGGAAAAATCAGCAACGCTTTTTTTTGGCCAATTTGGAGAAGGTGTGATTACTCGGGAATGGCTCGTAGGATTTTTAGTGTATTTTCCAGGAAAAATCAGCAAGGTTTTTTTTTCTAATTTGGAGAAGATGTGATTACTCGGGAACGGCTCGTAGGTTTTTTTAGTGTATTTTCCAGGAAAAATCAACAACGCTTTTTTTGGCCAATTTGGAGAAGGTGTGATTACTCGGAAACGGCTCGTAGGTTTTTTAGTGTATTTTCCAGGAAAAATCAACAACGCTTTTTTGGCCAATTTGGAGAAGGTGTGATTACTCGGGAACGGCTCGTAGGTTTTTTAGTGTATTTTCCAGGAAAAATCAGCAACGCTTTTTTTGGCCAATTTGGAGAAGGTGTGATTACTCGGGAACGGCTCGTAAGATTTTTAGTGTATTTTCCAGGAAAAATCAGCAACGCTTTTTTTTGGCCAATTTGGAGAAGGTGTGATTACTCGGGAACGGCTCGTAGGTTTTTTAGTGTATTTTCCAGGAAAAATCAGCAACGCTTTTTTTTGGCCAATTTGGAGAAGGTGTGATTACTCGGGAACGGCTCGTAAGATTTTTGATGTTTTTTCCAGGAAAAATCAGCAACGCTTTTTTTTGGCCAATTTGGAGAAGGTGTGATTACTCGGGAACGGCTCGTAGGATTTTTAGTGTAATTTCCAGGAAAAATCAGCAACGCTTTTTGTGGCGAATTTGGAGAAGGTGTGATTACTCGGGAACTGCTCGTAGGATTTTTAGTGTATTTTCCAGGAAAAATCAACAACGCTTTTTTTGGCCAATTTGGAGAAGGTGTGATTACTCGGGAACGGCTCGTAGGATTTTTAGTGTATTTTCCAGGAAAAATCAGCAACGCTTTTTTTGGCCAATTTGGAGAAGATGGGATTACTCGGGAACGGCTCATAAAATTTTTAGTGTATTTTCCAGGAAAAATCAGCAACGCTTTTTTTGGCCAATTTGGAGAAGATGGGATTACTCGGGAACGGCTCATAAAATTTTTAGTGTATTTTCCAGGAAAAATCAGCAACGCTTTTTTTGGCCAATTTGGAGAAGGTGTGATTACTCGGAAACGGCTCGTAAGATTTTTGATGTTTTTTCCAGGAAAAATCAGCAACGCTTTTTTTTGGCCAATTTGGAGAAGGTGTGATTACTCGGGAACGGCTCGTAAGATTTTTGATGTATTTTCCAGGAAAAATCAGCAACGCTTTTTTTTGGCCAATTTGGAGAAGGTGTGATTACTCGGGAACGGCTCGTAGGATTTTTAGTGTATTTTCCAGGAAAAATCAGCAACGCTTTTTTTTGGCCAATTTGGAGAAGGTGTGATTACTCGGGAACGGCTCGTAAGATTTTTGATGTATTTTCCAGGAAAAATCAGCAACGCTTTTTTTTCTAATTTGGAGAAGATGGGATTACTCGGGAACGGCTCGTAGGTTTTTTAGTGTATTTTCCAGGAAAAATCAGCAACACTTTTTTTTCTAATTTGGAGAAGATGGGATTACTCGGGAACGGCTCGTAGGTTTTTTAGTGTATTTTCCAGGAAAAATCAGCAACGCTTTTTTTTGGCCAATTTGGAGAAGGTGTGATTACTCGGAAACGGCTCGTAAGATTTTTAGTGTATTTTCCAGGAAAAATCAGCAACGCTTTTTTTTGGCCAATTTGGAGAAGGTGTGATTACTCGGGAACGGCTCGTAGGTTTTTTAGTGTATTTTCCAGGAAAAATCAGCAACGCTTTTTTTTGGCCAATTTGGAGAAGGTGTGATTACTCGGGAACGGCTCGTAAGATTTTTGATGTTTTTTCCAGGAAAAATCAGCAACGCTTTTTTTGGCCAATTTGGAGAAGGTGTGATTACTCGGGAACTGCTCGTAGGATTTTTAGTGTATTTTCCAGGAAAAATCAGCAACGCTTTTTTTTCTAATTTGGAGAAGGTGTGATTACTCGGGAACGGCTCGTAAGATTTTTAGTGTATTTTCCAGGAAAAATCAGCAACGCTTTTTTTGGCCAATTTGGAGAAGATGGGATTACTCGGGAACGGCTCGTAGGTTTTTTAGTGTATTTTCCAGGAAAAATCAGCAACGCTTTTTTTTGGCCAATTTGGAGAAGGTGTGATTACTCGGGAACGGCTCGTAAGATTTTTGATGTTTTTTCCAGGAAAAATCAGCAACGCTTTTTTTGGCCAATTTGGAGAAGGTGTGATTACTCGGGAACTGCTCGTAGGATTTTTAGTGTATTTTCCAGGAAAAATCAGCAACGCTTTTTTTTCTAATTTGGAGAAGGTGTGATTACTCGGGAACGGCTCGTAAGATTTTTAGTGTATTTTCCAGGAAAAATCAGCAACGCTTTTTTTGGCCAATTTGGAGAAGATGGGATTACTCGGGAACGGCTCGTAAGATTTTTGATGTTTTTTCCAGGAAAAATCAGCAACGCTTTTTTTTGGCCAATTTGGAGAAGGTGTGATTACTCGGGAACGGCTCGTAGGTTTTTTAGTGTATTTTCCAGGAAAAATCAGCAACGCTTTTTTTTGGCCAATTTGGAGAAGGTGTGATTACTCGGGAACGGCTCATAAAATTTTTAATATATTTTCCAGGAAAAATCAGCAACGCTTTTTTTGGCCAATTTGGAGAAGGTGTGATTACTCGGGAACGGCTCGTAGGTTTTTTAGTGTATTTTCCAGGAAAAATCAGCAACGCTTTTTTTTGCCAATTTGGAGAAGGTGTGATTACTCGGGAACGGCTCGTAGGATTTTTAGTGTAATTTCCAGGAAAAATCAGCAACGCTTTTTTTGGCCAATTTGGAGAAGGTGGGATTACTCGGGAACGGCTCGTAGGTTTTTTAGTGTATTTTCTAGGAAAAATCAGCAACGCTTTTTTTTCTAATTTGGAGAAGATGGGATTACTCGGGAACGGCTCGTAGGATTTTTAGTGTATTTTCCAGGAAAAATCAGCAACGCTTTTTTTGGCCAATTTGGAGAAGGTGTGATTACTCGGGAACGGCTCGTAGGATTTTTAGTGTATTTTCCAGGAAAAATCAGCAACGCTTTTTTTTGGCCAATTTGGAGAAGGTGTGATTACTCGGGAACGGCTCGTAAGATTTTTAGTGTATTTTCCAGGAAAAATCAGCAACGCTTTTTTTGGCCAATTTGGAGAAGGTGTGATTACTCGGGAACGGCTCGTAGGTTTTTTGATGTATTTTCCAGGAAAAATCAGCAACGTTTTTTTTTTGGCCAATTTGGAGAAGATGGGATTACTCGGGAACGGCTCGTAGGATTTTTAGTGTATTTTTCAGGAAAAATCAGCAACGCTTTTTTTTGGCCAATTTGGAGAAGATGGGATTACTCGGGAACGGCTCGTAGGATTTTTGATGTATTTTCCAGGAAAAATCAGCAACGCTTTTTTTGGCCAATTTGGAGAAGGTGTGATTACTCGGGAACGGCTCATAAAATTTTTAATATATTTTCCAGGAAAAATCAGCAACGCTTTTTTTTGGCCAATTTGGAGAAGGTGTGATTACTCGGAAACGGCTCGTAAGATTTTTAGTGTATTTTCCAGGAAAAATCAGCAACGTTTTTTTTTTGGCCAATTTGGAGAAGATGTGATTACTCGGGAACGGCTCGTAAGATTTTTGATGTTTTTTCCAGGAAAAATCAGCAACGCTTTTTTTGGCCAATTTGGAGAAGGTGTGATTACTCGGGAACTGCTCGTAGGATTTTTAGTGTATTTTCCAGGAAAAATGTGCAACGCTTTTTGTGGCCAATTTGGAGAAGGTGTGATTACTCGGGAACTGCTCGTAGGATTTTTAGTGTATTTTCCAGGAAAAATCAACAACGCTTTTTTTGGCCAATTTGGAGAAAGTGTGATTACTCGGGAACGGCTCGTAGGTTTTTTAGTGTATTTTCCAGGAAAAATCAGCAACGATTTTTTTTGGCCAATTTGGAGAAGATGGGATTACTCGGGAACGGCTCGTAGGATTTTTAGTGTATTTTCCAGGAAAAATCAACAACGCTTTTTTTGGCCAATTTGGAGAAGGTGTGATTACTCGGGAACGGCTCGTAGGATTTTTGATGTTTTTTCCAGGAAAAATCAGCAACGCTTTTTTTTGCCAATTTGGAGAAGGTGTGATTACTCGGGAACGGCTCGTAGGTTTTTTAGTGTATTTTCCAGGAAAAATCAGCAACGCTTTTTTTTGGCCAATTTGGAGAAGGTGTGATTACTCGGGAACGGCTCGTAGGTTTTTTAGTGTATTTTCCAGGAAAAATCAGCAACGCTTTTTTTGGCCAATTTGGAGAAGATGGGATTACTCGGGAACTGCTCGTAGGATTTTTAGTGTATTTTCCAGGAAAAATCAGCAACGCTTTTTTTTGCCAATTTGGAGAAGATGGGATTACTCGGGAACGGCTCGTAGGATTTTTAGTGTATTTTCCAGGAAAAATCAGCAACGCTTTTTTTGGCCAATTTGGAGAAGGTGTGATTACTCGGGAACGGCTCGTAGGATTTTTAGTGTATTTTCCAGGAAAAATCAGCAACACTTTTTTTTGGCCAATTTGGAGAAGGTGTGATTACTCGGGAACGGCTCATAAAATTTTTAATATATTTTCCAGGAAAAATCAGCAACGCTTTTTTTTGCCAATTTGGAGAAGGTGTGATTACTCGGGAACGGCTCGTAGGATTTTTAGTGTATTTTCCAGGAAAAATCAGCAACGCTTTTTTTTGGCCAATTTGGAGAAGGTGTGATTACTAGGGAACGGCTCGTAAGATTTTTGATGTTTTTTCCAGGAAAAATCAGCAACGCTTTTTTTTGGCCAATTTGGAGAAGGTGTGATTACTCGGGAACTGCTCGTAGGATTTTTAGTGTATTTTCCAGGAAAAATCAGCAACGCTTTTTTTTGGCCAATTTGGAGAAGGTGTGATTACTCGGGAATGGCTCGTAGGATTTTTAGTGTATTTTCCAGGAAAAATCACCAAGGTTTTTTTTTCTAATTTGGAGAAGATGTGATTACTCGGGAACGGCTCGTAGGTTTTTTAGTGTATTTTCCAGGAAAAATCAACAACGCTTTTTTTGGCCAATTTGGAGAAGGTGTGATTACTCGGAAACGGCTCGTAGGTTTTTTAGTGTATTTTCCAGGAAAAATCAACAACGCTTTTTTTGGCCAATTTGGAGAAGGTGTGATTACTCGGGAACGGCTCGTAGGTTTTTTAGTGTATTTTCCAGGAAAAATCAGCAACGCTTTTTTTGGCCAATTTGGAGAAGGTGTGATTACTCGGGAACGGCTCGTAAGATTTTTAGTGTATTTTCCAGGAAAAATCAGCAACGCTTTTTTTTGGCCAATTTGGAGAAGGTGTGATTACTCGGGAACGGCTCGTAGGTTTTTTAGTGTATTTTCCAGGAAAAATCAGCAACGCTTTTTTTTTGCCAATTTGGAGAAGGTGTGATTACTCGGGAACTGCTCGTAGGATTTTTAGTGTATTTTCCAGGAAAAATCAGCAACGCTTTTTTTTCTAATTTGGAGAAGGTGTGATTAGTCGGGAACGGCTCGTAGGATTTTTAGTGTATTTTCCAGGAAAAATCAGCAACGCTTTTTTTTGCCAATTTGGAGAAGGTGTGATTACTCGGGAACTGCTCGTAGGATTTTTAGTGTATTTTCCAGGAAAAATCAGCAACGCTTTTTTTGGCCAATTTGGAGAAGGTGTGATTACTCGGGAACGGCTCGTAGGATTTTTAGTGTAATTTCCAGGAAAAATCAGCAACGCTTTTTTTGGCCAATTTGGAGAAGGTGTGATTACTCGGGAACGGCTCGTAAGATTTTTGATGTTTTTTCCAGGAAAAATCAGCAACGCTTTTTTTTGGCCAATTTGGAGAAGATGGGATTACTCGGGAACGGCTCGTAAGATTTTAAGTGTATTTTCCAGGAAAAATTAGCAACGCTTTTTTTGGCCAATTTGGAGAAGGTGTGATTACTCGGGAACGGCTCGTAAGATTTTTAGTGTATTTTCCAGGAAAAATCAACAACGCTTTTTTTGGCCAATTTGGAGAAGATGGGATTACTCGGGAACGGCTCGTAAGATTTTTAGTGTATTTTCCAGGAAAAATCAACAAGGTTTTTTTTTGGCCAATTTGGAGAAGGTGTGATTACTCGGGAACGGCTCGTAGGTTTTTTAGTGTATTTTCCAGGAAAAATCAGCAACGCTTTTTTTTCTAATTTGGAGAAGATGGGATTACTCGGGAACGGCTCGTAGGATTTTTAGTGTATTTTCCAGGAAAAATCAGCAACGCTTTTTTTGGCCAATTTGGAGAAGGTGTGATTACTCGGGAACGGCTCGTAGGTTTTTTAGTGTATTTTCCAGGAAAAATCAGCAACGCTTTTTTTTGGCCAATTTGGAGAAGGTGTGATTACTCGGGAACGGCTCATAAAATTTTTAATATATTTTCCAGGAAAAATCAGCAACGCTTTTTTTGGCCAATTTGGAGAAGGTGTGATTACTCGGGAACGGCTCGTAGGTTTTTTAGTGTATTTTCCAGGAAAAATCAGCAACGCTTTTTTTTGCCAATTTGGAGAAGGTGTGATTACTCGGGAACGGCTCGTAGGATTTTTAGTGTAATTTCCAGGAAAAATCAGCAACGCTTTTTTTGGCCAATTTGGAGAAGGTGGGATTACTCGGGAACGGCTCGTAGGTTTTTTAGTGTATTTTCCAGGAAAAATCAGCAACGCTTTTTTTTCTAATTTGGAGAAGATGGGATTACTCGGGAACGGCTCGTAGGATTTTTAGTGTATTTTCCAGGAAAAATCAGCAACGCTTTTTTTGGCCAATTTGGAGAAGGTGTGATTACTCGGGAACGGCTCGTAGGATTTTTAGTGTATTTTCCAGGAAAAATCAGCAACGCTTTTTTTTGGCCAATTTGGAGAAGGTGTGATTACTCGGGAACGGCTCGTAAGATTTTTAGTGTATTTTCCAGGAAAAATCAGCAACGCTTTTTTTGGCCAATTTGGAGAAGGTGTGATTACTCGGGAACGGCTCGTAGGTTTTTTGATGTATTTTCCAGGAAAAATCAGCAACGTTTTTTTTTTGGCCAATTTGGAGAAGATGGGATTACTCGGGAACGGCTCGTAGGATTTTTAGTGTATTTTTCAGGAAAAATCAGCAACGCTTTTTTTTGGCCAATTTGGAGAAGATGGGATTACTCGGGAACGGCTCGTAGGATTTTTGATGTATTTTCCAGGAAAAATCAGCAACGCTTTTTTTGGCCAATTTGGAGAAGGTGTGATTACTCGGGAACGGCTCATAAAATTTTTAATATATTTTCCAGGAAAAATCAGCAACGCTTTTTTTTGGCCAATTTGGAGAAGGTGTGATTACTCGGAAAAGGCTCGTAAGATTTTTAGTGTATTTTCCAGGAAAAATCAGCAACGTTTTTTTTTTGGCCAATTTGGAGAAGATGTGATTACTCGGGAACGGCTCGTAAGATTTTTGATATTTTTTCCAGGAAAAATCAGCAACGCTTTTTTTGGCCAATTTGGAGAAGGTGTGATTACTCGGGAACTGCTCGTAGGATTTTTAGTGTATTTTCCAGGAAAAATGTGCAACGCTTTTTGTGGCCAATTTGGAGAAGGTGTGATTACTCGGGAACTGCTCGTAGGATTTTTAGTGTATTTTCCAGGAAAAATCAACAACGCTTTTTTTGGCCAATTTGGAGAAAGTGTGATTACTCGGGAACGGCTCGTAGGTTTTTTAGTGTATTTTCCAGGAAAAATCAGCAACGCTTTTTTTTGGCCAATTTGGAGAAGATGGGATTACTCGGGAACGGCTCGTAGGATTTTTAGTGTATTTTCCAGGAAAAATCAACAACGCTTTTTTTGGCCAATTTGGAGAAGGTGTGATTACTCGGGAACGGCTCGTAGGATTTTTGATGTTTTTTCCAGGAAAAATCAGCAACGCTTTTTTTTGCCAATTTGGAGAAGGTGTGATTACTCGGGAACGGCTCGTAGGTTTTTTAGTGTATTTTCCAGGAAAAATCAGCAACGCTTTTTTTTGGCCAATTTGGAGAAGGTGTGATTACTCGGGAACGGCTCGTAGGTTTTTTAGTGTATTTTCCAGGAAAAATCAGCAACGCTTTTTTTGGCCAATTTGGAGAAGATGGGATTACTCGGGAACTGCTCGTAGGATTTTTAGTGTATTTTCCAGGAAAAATCAGCAACGCTTTTTTTTGCCAATTTGGAGAAGATGGGATTACTCGGGAACGGCTCGTAGGATTTTTAGTGTATTTTCCAGGAAAAATCAGCAACGCTTTTTTTGGCCAATTTGGAGAAGGTGTGATTACTCGGGAACGGCTCGTAGGATTTTTAGTGTATTTTCCAGGAAAAATCAGCAACGCTTTTTTTTGGCCAATTTGGAGAAGGTGTGATTACTCGGGAACGGCTCATAAAATTTTTAATATATTTTCCAGGAAAAATCAGCAACGCTTTTTTTTGCCAATTTGGAGAAGGTGTGATTACTCGGGAACGGCTCGTAGGATTTTTAGTGTATTTTCCAGGAAAAATCAGCAACGCTTTTTTTTGGCCAATTTGGAGAAGGTGTGATTACTAGGGAACGGCTCGTAAGATTTTTGATGTTTTTTCCAGGAAAAATCAGCAACGCTTTTTTTTGGCCAATTTGGAGAAGGTGTGATTACTCGGGAACTGCTCGTAGGATTTTTAGTGTATTTTCCAGGAAAAATCAGCAACGCTTTTTTTTGGCCAATTTGGAGAAGGTGTGATTACTCGGGAATGGCTCGTAGGATTTTTAGTGTATTTTCCAGGAAAAATCAGCAAGGTTTTTTTTTCTAATTTGGAGAAGATGTGATTACTCGGGAACGGCTCGTAGGTTTTTTAGTGTATTTTCCAGGAAAAATCAACAACGCTTTTTTTGGCCAATTTGGAGAAGGTGTGATTACTCGGAAACGGCTCGTAGGTTTTTTAGTGTATTTTCCAGGAAAAATCAACAACGCTTTTTTTGGCCAATTTGGAGAAGGTGTGATTACTCGGGAACGGCTCGTAGGTTTTTTAGTGTATTTTCCAGGAAAAATCAGCAACGCTTTTTTTGGCCAATTTGGAGAAGGTGTGATTACTCGGGAACGGCTCGTAAGATTTTTAGTGTATTTTCCAGGAAAAATCAGCAACGCTTTTTTTTGGCCAATTTGGAGAAGGTGTGATTACTCGGGAACGGCTCGTAGGTTTTTTAGTGTATTTTCCAGGAAAAATCAGCAACGCTTTTTTTTGGCCAATTTGGAGAAGGTGTGATTACTCGGGAACTGCTCGTAGGATTTTTAGTGTATTTTCCAGGAAAAATCAGCAACGCTTTTTTTTCTAATTTGGAGAAGGTGTGATTACTCGGGAACGGCTCGTAGGATTTTTAGTGTATTTTCCAGGAAAAATCAGCAACGCTTTTTTTTGCCAATTTGGAGAAGGTGTGATTACTCGGGAACTGCTCGTAGGATTTTTAGTGTATTTTCCAGGAAAAATCAGCAACGCTTTTTTTGGCCAATTTGGAGAAGGTGTGATTACTCGGGAACGGCTCGTAGGATTTTTAGTGTAATTTCCAGGAAAAATCAGCAACGCTTTTTTTGGTCAATTTGGAGAAGGTGTGATTACTCGGGAACGGCTCGTAAGATTTTTGATGTTTTTTCCAGGAAAAATCAGCAACGCTTTTTTTTGGCCAATTTGGAGAAGATGGGATTACTCGGGAACGGCTCGTAAGATTTTAAGTGTATTTTCCAGGAAATATTAGCAACGCTTTTTTTGGCCAATTTGGAGAAGGTGTGATTACTCGGGAACGGCTCGTAAGATTTTTAGTGTATTTTCCAGGAAAAATCAACAACGCTTTTTTTGGCCAATTTGGAGAAGATGGGATTACTCGGGAACGGCTCGTAAGATTTTTAGTGTATTTTCCAGGAAAAATCAACAAGGTTTTTTTTTGGCCAATTTGGAGAAGGTGTGATTACTCGGGAACGGCTCGTAGGTTTTTTAGTGTATTTTCCAGGAAAAATCAGCAACGCTTTTTTTTCTAATTTGGAGAAGATGGGATTACTCGGGAACGGCTCGTAGGATTTTTAGTGTATTTTCCAGGAAAAATCAGCAACGCTTTTTTTTGGCCAATTTGGAGAAGGTGTGATTACTCGGGAACGGCTCGTAGGATTTTTAGTGTAATTTCCAGGAAAAATCAGCAACACTTTTTTTGGCCAATTTGGAGAAGATGGGATTACTCGGGAACGGCTCGTAGGATTTTTGATGTTTTTTCCAGGAAAAATCAGCAACGCTTTTTTTGGCCAATTTGGAGAAGGTGTGATTACTCGGGAACGGCTCGTAAGATTTTTGATGTTTTTTCCAGGAAAAATCAGCAACGCTTTTTTTGGCCAATTTGGAGAAGGTGTGATTACTCGGGAACTGCTCGTAGGATTTTTAGTGTATTTTCCAGGAAAAATCAGCAACGCTTTTTTTTGGCCAATTTGGAGAAGGTGTGATTACTCGGGAACGGCTCGTAGGATTTTTAGTGTATTTTCCAGGAAAAATCAGCAACGCTTTTTTTGGCCAATTTGGAGAAGGTGTGATTACTCGTGAACGGCTCGTAGGTTTTTTAGTGTAATTTCCAGGAAAAATCAACAACGCTTTTTTTGGCCAATTTGGAGAAGGTGTGATTACTCGGGAACGGCTCGTAAGATTTTTGATTTTTTTTCCAGGAAAAATCAGCAACGCTTTTTTTGGCCAATTTGGTGAAGGTGTGATTACTCGGGAACGGCTCGTAAGATTTTTAGTGTATTTTCCAGGAAAAATCAGCAACGCTTTTTTTTGCCAATTTGGAGAAGATGGGATTACTCGGGAACGGCTCGTAGGATTTTTAGTGTATTTTCCAGGAAAAATCAGCAACGCTTTTTTTGGCCAATTTGGAGAAGGTGTGATTACTCGGGAACGGCTCGTAGGATTTTTAGTGTAATTTCCAGGAAAAATCAGCAACACTTTTTTTGGCCAATTTGGAGAAGATGGGATTACTCGGGAACAGCTCGTAGGTTTTTTAGTGTATTTTCCAGGAAAAATCAGCAACGCTTTTTTTTGGCCAATTTGGAGAAGGTGTGATTACTCGGGAACGGCTCGTAAGATTTTTGATGTTTTTTCCAGGAAAAATCAGCAACGCTTTTTTTGGCCAATTCGGAGAAGATGGGATTACTCGGGAACGGCTCGTAGGTTTTTTAGTGTATTTTTCAGGAAAAATCAGCAACGCTTTTTTTTTGCCAATTTGGAGAAGATGGGATTACTCGGGAACTGCTCGTAAGATTTTTGATGTATTTTCCAGGAAAAATCAACAACGCTTTTTTTGGCCAATTTGGAGAAGGTGTGATTACTCGGGAACTGCTCGTAGGATTTTAAGTGTAATTTCCAGGAAAAATCAGCAACGCTTTTTTTGGCCAATTTGGAGAAGGTGTGATTACTCGGGAACTGCTCGTAGGATTTTAAGTGTAATTTCCAGGAAAAATCAGCAACGCTTTTTTTTCTAATTTGGAGAAGGTGTGATTACTCGGGAACTGCTCGTAGGATTTTTAGTGTATTTTCCAGGAAAAATCAGCAAAGCTTTTTTTTCTAATTTGGAGAAGATGGGATTACTCGGGAACGGCTCGTAGGATTTTAAGTGTAATTTCCAGGAAAAATCAGCAACGCTTTTTTTGGCCAATTTGGAGAAGGTGTGATTACTCGGGAACTGCTCGTAGGATTTTTAGTGTATTTTCCAGGAAAAATCAGCAACGCTTTTTTTTGCCAATTTGGAGAAGGTGTGATTACTCGGAAACGGCTCGTAAGATTTTTGATGTTTTTTCCAGGAAAAATCAGCAACGCTTTTTTTGGCCAATTTGGAGAAGCTGTGATTACTCGGGAACGGCTCGTAAGATTTTTAGTGTATTTTCCAGGAAAAATCAACAACGCTTTTTTTGGCCAATTTGGAGAAGGTGTGATTACTCGGGAACGGCTCGTAGGTTTTTTAGTGTATTTTCCAGGAAAAATCAGCAACGCTTTTTTTTTCTAATTTGGAGAAGATGGGATTACTCGGGAACGGCTCGTAGGTTTTTTTGATGTTTTTTCCAGGAAAAATCAGCAACGCTTTTTTTTGCCAATTTGGAGAAGGTGTGATTACTCGGGAACGGCTCGTAGGATTTTTAGTGTATTTTCCAGGAAAAATCAGCAACGCTTTTTTTGGCCAATTTGGAGAAGGTGTGATTACTCGGGAACGGCTCGTAGGTTTTTTAGTGTATTTTCCAGGAAAAATCAGCAACGTTTTTTTTTGGCCAATTTGGAGAAGCTGTGATTACTCGGGAACGGCTCGTAGGTTTTTTAGTGTAATTTCCAGGAAAAATCAGCAACACTTTTTTTTCTAATTTGGAGAAGATGGGATTACTCGGGAACGGCTCGTAGGTTTTTTAGTGTATTTTCCAGGAAAAATCAGCAACGCTTTTTTTTTGCCAATTTGGATAAGGTGTGATTACTCGGGAACGGCTCGTAAGATTTTTGATGTTTTTTCCAGGAAAAATCAGCAACGCTTTTTTTGGCCAATTTGGAGAAGGTGTGATTACTCGGGAACGGCTCGTAAGATTTTTAGTGTATTTTTCAGGAAAAATCAGCAACGCTTTTTTTTGGCCAATTTGGAGAAGGTGTGATTACTCGGGAACGGCTCGTAAGATTTTTAGTGTATTTTCCAGGAAAAATCAGCAACGCTTTTTTTGGCCAATTTGGAGAAGGTGTGATTACTCGGGAACGGCTCATAAAATTTTTAATATATTTTCCAGGAAAAATCAGCAACGCTTTTTTTTGCTAATTTGGAGAAGATGGGATTACTCCGGAACGGCTCGTAAGATTTTTAGTGTATTTTCCAGGAAAAATGTGCAACGTTTTTTTTTTGGCCAATTTGGAGAAGGTGTGATTACTCGGGAACGGCTCGTAGGATTTTTAGTGTATTTTCCAGGAAAAATCAGCAACGCTTTTTTTGGCCAATTTGGAGAAGATGGGATTACTCGGGAACTGCTCGTAGGATTTTTAGTGTATTTTCCAAGAAAAATCAGCAACGCTTTTTTTGGCCAATTTGGAGAAGGTGTGATTACTCCGGAACGGCTCGTAAGATTTTTAGTGTATTTTCCAGGAAAAATGTGCAACACTTTTTTTGGCCAATTTGGAGAAGATGGGATTACTCGGGAACGGCTCGTAAGATTTTTGATGTATTTTTCAGGAAAAATCAGCAACGCTTTTTTTGGCCAATTTGGAGAAGATGGGATTCTCGGGAACGGCTCGTAAGATTTTTAGTGTATTTTCCAGGAAAAATCAGCAACGCTTTTTTTTGCTAATTTGGAGAAGATGGGATTACTCCGGAACGGCTCGTAAGATTTTTAGTGTATTTTCCAGGAAAAATGTGCAACACTTTTTTTGGCCAATTTGGTGAAGATGGGATTACTCGGGAACGGCTCGTAAGATTTTTGATGTATTTTTCAGGAAAAATCAGCAACGCTTTTTTTGGCCAATTTGGAGAAGGTGTGATTACTCGGGAACGGCTCGTAGGATTTTTAGTGTATTTTCCAGGAAAAATGTGCAACGCTTTTTGTGGCCAATTTGGAGAAGGTGTGATTACTCGGGAACGGCTCATAAAATTTTTAGTGTATTTTCCAGGAAAAATCAGCAACGCTTTTTTTTGGCCAATTTGGAGAAGGTGTGATTACTCGGGAACGGCTCGTAAGATTTTTGATGTTTTTTCCAGGAAAAATCAGCAACGCTTTTTTTGGCCAATTTGGAGAAGGTGTGATTACTCGGGAACGGCTCGTAGGTTTTTTAGTGTATTTTCCAGGAAAAATCAGCAAGGTTTTTTTTTGGCCAATTTGGTGAAGGTGTGATTACTCGGGAACGGCTCGTAGGTTTTTTAGTGTATTTTCCAGGAAAAATCAACAACGCTTTTTTTGGCCAATTTGGAGAAGGTATGATTACTCGGGAACGGCTCGTAAGATTTTTGATGTATTTTCCAGGAAAAATCAGCAACGCTTTTTTTTGCCAATTTGGAGAAGGTGTGATTACTCGGGAACGGCTCGTAAGATTTTTAGTGTATTTTCCAGGAAAAATCAACAACGCTTTTTTTGGCCAATTTGGAGAAGGTGTGATTACTCGGGAACGGCTCGTAGGATTTTTGATGTTTTTTCCAGGAAAAATCAGCAACGCTTTTTTTTCTAATTTGGAGAAGATGGGATTACTCGGGAACGGCTAGTAGGATTTTTAGTGTATTTTCCAGGAAAAATCAACAACGCTTTTTTTGGCCAATTTGGAGATGGTGTGATTACTCGGGAACGGCTCGTAGGATTTTTAGTGTATTTTCCAGGAAAAATCAGCAACGCTTTTTTTTGCCAATTTGGATAAGGTGTGATTACTCGGGAACGGCTCGTAGGATTTTTTAGTGTATTTTTCAGGAAAAATCAGCAACGCTTTTTTTGGCCAATTTGGAGAAGGTGTGATTACTCGGGAACGGCTCATAAAATTTTTAATATATTTTCCAGGAAAAATCAGCAACGCTTTTTTTTGCTAATTTGGAGAAGATGGGATTACTCCGGAACGGCTCGTAAGATTTTTAGTGTATTTTCCAGGAAAAATGTGCAACGTTTTTTTTTTGGCCAATTTGGAGAAGGTGTGATTACTCGGGAACGGCTCGTAGGATTTTTAGTGTATTTTCCAGGAAAAATCAGCAACGCTTTTTTTGGCCAATTTGTAGAAGATGGGATTACTCGGGAACTGCTCGTAGGATTTTTAGTGTATTTTCCAGGAAAAATCAGCAACGCTTTTTTTGGCCAATTTGGAGAAGGTGTGATTACTCGGGAACGGCTCGTAAGATTTTTAGTGTATTTTCCAGGAAAAATCAGCAACGCTTTTTTTGGCCAATTTGGAGAAGGTGTGATTACTCGGGAACGGCTCGTAGGATTTTTAGTGTATTTTCCAGGAAAAATCAGCAACGCTTTTTTTTGGCCAATTTGGAGAAGATGGGATTACTCGGGAACGGCTCGTAGGATTTTTAGTGTATTTTCCAGGAAAAATCAGCAACGCTTTTTTTTGCCAATTTGGAGAAGGTGTGATTACTCGGGAACTGCTCGTAGGATTTTTAGTGTATTTTCCAGGAAAAATTAGCAACGCTTTTTTTTGCCAATTTGGAGAAAGTGTGATTACTCGGGAACGGCTCGTAAGATTTTTAGTGTATTTTCCAGGAAAAATCAGCAACGCTTTTTTTTGGCCAATTTGGAGAAGGTGTGATTACTCGGGAACGGCTCGTAAGATTTTTAGTGTATTTTCCAGGAAAAATCAGCAACGCTTTTTTTTTGGCCAATTTGGAGAAGGTGTGATTACTCGGGAACGGCTCGTAGGATTTTTAGTGTAATTTCCAGGAAAAATCAAAAACGCTTTTTTTTGGCCAATTTGGAGAAGCTGTGATTACTCGGGAACGGCTCGTAGGATTTTTAGTGTATTTTCCAGGAAAAATCAACAACGCTTTTTTTTGGCCAATTTGGAGAAGGTGTGATTACTCGGGAACGGCTCGTAAGATTTTTAGTGTATTTTCCAGGAAAAATCAGCAACGCTTCTTTTTGCTAATTTGGAGAAGATGGGATTACTCCGGAACGGCTCGTAAGATTTTTAGTGTATTTTCCAGGAAAAATGTGCAACACTTTTTTTGGCCAATTTGGAGAAGATGGGATTACTCGGGAACGGCTCGTAAGATTTTTGATGTATTTTTCAGGAAAAATCAGCAACGCTTTTTTTGGCCAATTTGGAGAAGGTGTGATTACTCGGGAACGGCTCGTAGGATTTTTAGTGTATTTTCCAGGAAAAATGTGCAACGCTTTTTGTGGCCAATTTGGAGAAGGTGTGATTACTCGGGAACGGCTCATAAAATTTTTAGTGTATTTTCCAGGAAAAATCAGCAACGCTTTTTTTTGGCCAATTTGGAGAAGGTGTGATTACTCGGGAACGGCTCGTAAGATTTTTGATGTTTTTTCCAGGAAAAATCAGCAACGCTTTTTTTGGCCAATTTGGAGAAGGTGTGATTATTCGGGAACGGCTCGTAGGTTTTTTAGTGTATTTTCCAGGAAAAATCAGCAAGGTTTTTTTTTGGCCAATTTGGAGAAGGTGTGATTACTCGGGAACGGCTCGTAGGTTTTTTAGTGTATTTTCCAGGAAAAATCAACAACGCTTTTTTTGGCCAATTTGGAGAAGGTGTGATTACTCGGGAACGGCTCGTAAGATTTTTGATGTATTTTCCAGGAAAAATCAGCAACGCTTTTTTTTGCCAATTTGGAGAAGGTGTGATTACTCGGGAACGGCTCGTAAGATTTTTAGTGTATTTTCCAGGAAAAATCAACAACGCTTTTTTTGGCCAATTTGGAGAAGGTGTGATTACTCGGGAACGGCTCGTAGGATTTTTGATGTTTTTTCCAGGAAAAATCAGCAACGCTTTTTTTTTCTAATTTGGAGAAGATGGGATTACTCGGGAACGGCTAGTAGGATTTTTAGTGTATTTTCCAGGAAAAATCAACAACGCTTTTTTTGGCCAGTTTGGAGATGGTGTGATTACTCGGGAACGGCTCGTAGGATTTTTAGTGTATTTTCCAGGAAAAATCAGCAACGCTTTTTTTTGCCAATTTGGATAAGGTGTGATTACTCGGGAACGGCTCGTAGGATTTTTTAGTGTATTTTTCAGGAAAAATCAGCAACGCTTTTTTTGGCCAATTTGGAGAAGGTGTGATTACTCGGGAACGGCTCGTAAGATTTTTAGTGTATTTTCCAGGAAAAATCAGCAACGCTTTTTTTTTGGCCAATTTGGAGAAGCTGTGATTACTCGGGAACGGCTCGTAAGATTTTTGATGTATTTTCCAGGAAAAATCAGCAACGCTTTTTTTTCTAATTTGGAGAAGGTGTGATTACTCGGGAACGGCTCGTAGGATTTTTAGTGTATTTTCCAGGAAAAATCAACAAGGTTTTTTTTTGGCCAATTTGGAGAAGGTGTGATTACTCGGGAACGGCTCGTAAAATTTTTAGTGTATTTTCCAGGAAAAATCAGCAACGCTTTTTTTTGGCCAATTTGGAGAAGGTGTGATTACTCGGGAACGGCTCGTAGGATTTTAAGTGCAATTTCCAGGAAAAATCAGCAACGCTTTTTTTGGCCAATTTGGAGAAGGTGTGATTACTCGGAAACGGCTCGTAAGATTTTTGATGTATTTTCCAGGAAAAATCAGCAACGCTTTTTTTTCTAATTTGGAGAAGGTGTGATTACTCGGGAACGGCTCGTAAGTTTTTTAGTGTAATTTCCAGGAAAAATGTGCAACGGTTTTTGTGGCCAATTTGGAGAAGGTGTGATTACTCGGGAACGGCTCATAAAATTTTTAGTGTATTTTCCAGGAAAAATCAGCAACGCTTTTTTTTCTAATTTGGAGAAGATGGGATTACTCGGGAACGGCTAGTAGGATTTTTAGTGTATTTTCCAGGAAAAATCAACAACGCTTTTTTTGGCCAATTTGGAGATGGTGTGATTACTCGGGAACGGCTCGTAGGATTTTTAGTGTATTTTCCAGGAAAAATGTGCAAAGCTTTTTGTGGCCAATTTGGAGAAGGTGTGATTACTCGGGAACGGCTCATAAAATTTTTAGTGTATTTTCCAGGAAAAATCAGCAACGCTTTTTTTTGGCCAATTTGGAGAAGGTGTGATTACTCGGGAACGGCTCGTAAGATTTTTGATGTTTTTTCCAGGAAAAATCAGCAACGCTTTTTTTGGCCAATTTGGAGAAGGTGTGATTACTCGGGAACGGCTCGTAGGTTTTTTAGTGTATTTTCCAGGAAAAATCAGCAAGGTTTTTTTTTGGCCAATTTGGAGAAGGTGTGATTACTCGGGAACGGCTCGTAGGTTTTTTAGTGTATTTTCCAGGAAAAATCAACAACGCTTTTTTTGGCCAATTTGGAGAAGGTGTGATTACTCGGGAACGGCTCGTAAGATTTTTGATGTATTTTCCAGGAAAAATCAGCAACGCTTTTTTTTGCCAATTTGGAGAAGGTGTGATTACTCGGGAACGGCTCGTAAGATTTTTAGTGTATTTTCCAGGAAAAATCAACAACGCTTTTTTTGGCCAATTTGGAGAAGGTGTGATTACTCGGGAACGGCTCGTAGGATTTTTGATGTTTTTTCCAGGAAAAATCAGCAACGCTTTTTTTTCTAATTTGGAGAAGATGGGATTACTCGGGAACGGCTAGTAGGATTTTTAGTGTATTTTCCAGGAAAAATCAACAACGCTTTTTTTGGCCAATTTGGAGATGGTGTGATTACTCGGGAACGGCTCGTAGGATTTTTAGTGTATTTTCCAGGAAAAATCAGCAACGCTTTTTTTTGCCAATTTGGATAAGGTGTGATTACTCGGGAACGGCTCGTAGGATTTTTTAGTGTATTTTTCAGGAAAAATCAGCAACGCTTTTTTTGGCCAATTTGGAGAAGGTGTGATTACTCGGGAACGGCTCGTAAGATTTTTAGTGTATTTTCCAGGAAAAATCAGCAACGCTTTTTTTTTGGCCAATTTGGAGAAGCTGTGATTACTCGGGAACGGCTCGTAAGATTTTTGATGTATTTTCCAGAAAAAATCAGCAACGCTTTTTTTTCTAATTTGGAGAAGGTGTGATTACTCGGGAACGGCTCGTAGGATTTTTAGTGTATTTTCCAGGAAAAATCAACAAGGTTTTTTTTTTTGGCCAATTTGGAGAAGGTGTGATTACTCGGGAACGGCTCGTAAGATTTTTAGTGTATTTTCCAGGAAAAATCAGCAACGCTTTTTTTTGGCCAATTTGGAGAAGGTGTGATTACTCGGGAACGGCTCGTAGGATTTTAAGTGTAATTTCCAGGAAAAATCAGCAACGCTTTTTTTGGCCAATTTGGAGAAGGTGTGATTACTCGGAAACGGCTCGTAAGATTTTTGATGTATTTTCCAGGAAAAATCAGCAACGCTTTTTTTTCTAATTTGGAGAAGGTGTGATTACTCGGGAACGGCTCGTAAGTTTTTTAGTGTAATTTCCAGGAAAAATGTGCAACGGTTTTTGTGGCCAATTTGGAGAAGGTGTGATTACTCGGGAACGGCTCATAAAATTTTTAGTGTATTTTCCAGGAAAAATCAACAACGCTTTTTTTGGCCAATTTGGAGATGGTGTGATTACTCGGGAACGGCTCGTAGGATTTTTAGTGTATTTTCCAGGAAAAATCAGCAACGCTTTTTTTGGCCAATTTGGAGAAGGTGTGATTACTCGGGAACGGCTCGTAGGATTTTTAGTGTATTTTCCAGGAAAAATCAGCAACGCTTTTTTTCTAATTTGGAGAAGGTGTGATTACTCGGGAACGGCTCGTAAGATTTTTAGTGTAATTTCCAGGAAAAATGTGCAACGCTTTTTGTGGCCAATTTGGAGAAGGTGTGATTACTCGGGAACGGCTCATAAAATTTCTAGTGTATTTTCCAGGAAAAATCAGCAACGCTTTTTTTTGGCCAATTTGGAGAAGATGGGATTACTCGGGAACGGCTCGTAGGATTTTAAGTGTAATTTCCAGGAAAAATCAGCAACGCTTTTTTTTGGCCAATTTGGAGAAGGTGTGATTACTCGGGAACGGCTCGTAAGATTTTTAGTGTATTTTCCAGGAAAAATCAACAACGCTTTTTTTGGCCAATTTGGAGAAGGTGTGATTACTCGGGAACGGCTCGTAGGATTTTTAGTGTATTTTCCAGTAAAAATCAGCAACGCTTTTTTTTCTAATTTGGAGAAGGTGTGATTACTCAGGAACGGCTCGTAAGATTTTTGATGTATTTTCCAGGAAAAATCAGCAACGCTTTTTTTTCTAATTTGGAGAAGGTGTGATTACTCGGGAACGGCTCGTAGGTTTTTTAGTGTATTTTCCAGGAAAAATCAGCAACGCTTTTTTTGGCCAATTTGGAGAAGGTGTGATTACTCGGGAACGGCTCGTAAGATTTTTGATGTATTTTCCAGGAAAAATCAGCAACGCTTTTTTTTGGCCAATTTGGAGAAGGTGTGATTACTCGGGAACGCCTCGTAGGATTTTAAGTGTAATTTCCAGGAAAAATCAGCAACGCTTTTTTTGGCCAATTTGGAGAAGGTGTGATTACTCGGGAACGGCTCGTAGGTTTTTTAGTGTATTTTCCAGGAAAAATCAACAACGCTTTTTTTGGCCAATTTGGAGAAGGTGTGATTACTCGGGAACGGCTCGTAAGATTTTTGATGTATTTTCCAGGAAAAATCAGCAACGCTTTTTTTTGCCAATTTGGAGAAGGTGTGATTACTCGGGAACGGCTCGTAAGATTTTTAGTGTATTTTCCAGGAAAAATCAACAACGCTTTTTTTGGCCAAGTTGGAGAAGGTGTGATTACTCGGGAACGGCTCGTAGGATTTTTGATGTTTTTTCCAGGAAAAATCAGCAACGCTTTTTTTTCTAATTTGGAGAAGGTGTGATTACTCGGGAACGGCTCGTAGGATTTTTAGTGTATTTTCCAGGAAAAATCAACAAGGTTTTTTTTTTGGCCAATTTGGAGAAGGTGTGATTACTCGGGAACGGCTCGTAAGATTTTTAGTGTATTTTTAAGGAAAAATCAGCAACGCTTTTTTTTGGCCAATTTGGAGAAGGTGTGATTACTCGGGAACGGCTCGTAGGATTTTAAGTGTAATTTCCAGGAAAAATCAGCAACGCTTTTTTTTCTAATTTGGAGAAGGTGTGATTACTCGGGAACGGCTCGTAAGTTTTTTAGTGTAATTTCCAGGAAAAATGTGCAACGGTTTTTGTGGCCAATTTGGAGAAGGTGTGATTACTCGGGAACGGCTCATAAAATTTTTAGTGTATTTTCCAGGAAAAATCAGCAACGCTTTTTTTTCTAATTTGGAGAAGATGGGATTACTCGGGAACGGCTAGTAGGATTTTTAGTGTATTTTCCAGGAAAAATCAACAACGCTTTTTTTGGCCAATTTGGAGATGGTGTGATTACTCGGGAACGGCTCGTAGGATTTTTAGTGTATTTTCCAGGAAAAATCAGCAACGCTTTTTTTGGCCAATTTTGAGAAGGTGTGATTACTCGGGAACGGCTCGTAGGATTTTTAGTGTATTTTCCAGGAAAAATCAGCAACGCTTTTTTTCTAATTTGGAGAAGGTGTGATTACTCGGGAACGGCTCGTAAGATTTTTAGTGTAATTTCCAGGAAAAATGTGCAACGCTTTTTGTGGCCAATTTGGAGAAGGTGTGATTACTCGGGAACGGCTCATAAAATTTTTAGTGTATTTTCCAGGAAAAATCAGCAACGCTTTTTTTTGGCCAATTTGGAGAAGATGGGATTACTCGGGAACGGCTCGTAGGATTTTAAGTGTAATTTCCAGGAAAAATCAGCAACGCTTTTTTTTGGCCAATTTGGAGAAGGTGTGATTACTCGGGAACGGCTCGTAAGATTTTTAGTGTATTTTCCAGGAAAAATCAGCAACGTTTTTTTTTCTAATTTGGAGAAGATGGGATTACTCGGGAACGGCTAGTAGGATTTTAAGTGTATTTTCCAGGAAAAATCAACAACGCTTTTTTTGGCCAATTTGGAGAAAGTGTGATTACTCGGGAACGGCTCGTAGGTTTTTTAGTGTATTTTCCAGGAAAAATCAACAACGCTTTTTTTGGCCAATTTGGAGATGGTGTGATTACTCGGGAACGGCTCGTAGGATTTTTAGTGTATTTTCCAGGAAAAATCAACAAGGTTTTTTTTTTGGCCAATTTGGAGAAGGTGTGATTACTCGGGAACGGCTCGTAAGATTTTTAGTGTATTTTCCAGGAAAAATCAGCAACGCTTTTTTTTCTAATTTGGAGAAGGTGTGATTACTCGGGAACGGCTCGTAAGTTTTTTAGTGTAATTTCCAGGAAAAATGTGCAACGGTTTTTGTGGCCAATTTGGAGAAGGTGTGATTACTCGGGAACGGCTCATAAAATTTTTAGTGTATTTTCCAGGAAAAATCAGCCACGCTTTTTTTTCTAATTTGGAGAAGATGGGATTACTCGGGAACGGCTAGTAGGATTTTTAGTGTATTTTCCAGGAAAAATCAACAACGCTTTTTTTGGCCAATTTGGAGATGGTGTGATTACTCGGGAACGGCTCGTAGGATTTTTAGTGTATTTTCCAGGAAAAATCAGCAACGCTTTTTTTGGCCAATTTGGAGAAGGTGTGATTACTCGGGAACGGCTCGTAGGATTTTTAGTGTATTTTCCAGGAAAAATCAGCAACGCTTTTTTTCTAATTTGGAGAAGGTGTGATTACTCGGGAACGGCTCGTAAGATTTTTAGTGTAATTTCCAGGAAAAATGTGAAACGCTTTTTGTGGCCAATTTGGAGAAGGTGTGATTACTCGGGAACGGCTCATAAAATTTTTAGTGTATTTTCCAGGAAAAATCAGCAACGCTTTTTTTTGGCCAATTTGGAGAAGATGGGATTACTCGGGAACGGCTCGTAGGATTTTAAGTGTAATTTCCAGGAAAAATCAGCAACGCTTTTTTTTGGCCAATTTGGAGAAGGTGTGATTACTCGGGAACGGCTCGTAAGATTTTTAGTGTATTTTCCAGGAAAAATCAACAACGCTTTTTTTGGCCAATTTGGAGAAGGTGTGATTACTCGGGAACGGCTCGTAGGATTTTTAGTGTATTTTCCAGGAAAAATCAGCAACGCTTTTTTTTCTAATTTGGAGAAGGTGTGATTACTCGGGAACGGCTCGTAAGATTTTTGATGTATTTTCCAGGAAAAATCAGCAACGCTTTTTTTTCTAATTTGGAGAAGGTGTGATTACTCGGGAACGGCTCGTAGGTTTTTTAGTGTATTTTCCAGGAAAAATCAGCAACGCTTTTTTTGGCCAATTTGGAGAAGGTGTGATTACTCGGGAACGGCTCGTAAGATTTTTGATGTATTTTCCAGGAAAAATCAGCAACGCTTTTTTTTGGCCAATTTGGAGAAGGTGTGATTACTCGGGAACGGCTCGTAGGATTTTAAGTGTAATTTCCAGGAAAAATCAGCAACGCTTTTTTTGGCCAATTTGGAGAAGGTGTGATTACTCGGGAACGGCTCGTAGGTTTTTTAGTGTATTTTCCAGGAAAAATCAACAACGCTTTTTTTGGCCAATTTGGAGAAGGTGTGATTACTCGGGAACGGCTCGTAAGATTTTTGATGTATTTTCCAGGAAAAATCAGCAACGATTTTTTTTGCCAATTTGGAGAAGGTGTGATTACTCGGGAACGGCTCGTAAGATTTTTAGTGTATTTTCCAGGAAAAATCAAGAACGCTTTTTTTGGCCAATTTGGAGAAGGTGTGATTACTCGGGAACGGCTCGTAGGATTTTTGATGTTTTTTCCAGGAAAAATCAGCAACGCTTTTTTTTCTAATTTGGAGAAGATGGGATTACTCGGGAACGGCTAGTAGGATTTTAAGTGTATTTTCCAGGAAAAATCAACAACGCTTTTTTTGGCCAATTTGGAGAAAGTGTGATTACTCGGGAACGGCTCGTAGGTTTTTTTAGTGTATTTTCCAGGAAAAATCAACAACGCTTTTTTTGGCCAATTTGGAGATGGTGTGATTACTCGGGAACGGCTCGTAGGATTTTTAGTGTATTTTCCAGGAAAAATCAACAAGGTTTTTTTTTTGGCCAATTTGGAGAAGGTGTGATTACTCGGGAACGGCTCGTAAGATTTTTAGTGTATTTTCCAGGAAAAATCAGCAACGCTTTTTTTTGGCCAATTTGGAGAAGGTGTGATTACTCGGGAACGGCTCGTAGGATTTTAAGTGTAATTTCCAGGAAAAATCAGCAACGCTTTTTTTGGCCAATTTGGAGAAGGTGTGATTACTCGGAAACGGCTCGTAAAATGTTTAATGTTTTTTCCAGGAAAAATCAGCAACGCTTTTTTTTGGCCAATTTGGAGAAGGTGTGATTACTCGGGAACGGCTCGTAAGATTTTTGATGTATTTTCCAGGAAAAATCAGCAACGCTTTTTTTTCTAATTTGGAGAAGGTGTGATTACTCGGGAACGGCTCGTAGGTTTTTTAGTGTATTTTCCAGGAAAAATCAGCAACGCTTTTTTTGGCCAATTTGGAGAAGGTGTGATTACTCGGGAACGGCTCGTAAGATTTTTAGTGTATTTTCCAGGAAAAATCAGCAACGCTTTTTTTTGGCCAATTTGGAGAAGGTGTGATTACTCGGGAACGGCTCGTAGGATTTTAAGTGTAATTTCCAGGAAAAATCAGCAACGCTTTTTTTGGCCAATTTGGAGAAGGTGTGATTACTCGGAAACGGCTCGTAAAATTTTTGATGTTTTTTCCAGGAAAAATCAGCAACGCTTTTTTTTGGCCAATTTGGAGAAGGTGTGATTACTCGGGAACGGCTCGTAAGATTTTTGATGTATTTTCCAGGAAAAATCAGCAACGCTTTTTTTTCTAATTTGGAGAAGGTGTGATTACTCGGGAACGGCTCGTAGGTTTTTTAGTGTATTTTCCAGGAAAAATCAGCAACGCTTTTTTTGGCCAATTTGGAGAAGGTGTGATTACTCGGGAACGGCTCGTAGGATTTTTAGTGTATTTTCCAGGAAAAATCAGCAACGCTTTTTTTCTAATTTGGAGAAGGTGTGATTACTCGGGAACGGCTCGTAAGATTTTTAGTGTAATTTCCAGGTAAAATCAACAACGCTTTTTTTGGCCAATTTGGAGAAGGTGTGATTACTCGGGAACGGCTCGTAGGTTTTTTAGTGTATTTTCCAGGAAAAATGTGCAACGCTTTTTTTTTGCTAATTTGGAGAAGATGGGATTACTCGGGAACGGCTCGTAGGTTTTTTAGTGTATTTTTCAGGAAAAATCAGCAACGCTTTTTTTTGGCCAATTTGGAGAAGGTGTGATTACTCGGGAACGGCTCGTAGGATTTTTAGTGTATTTTCCAGGAAAAATCAGCAACGCTTTTTTTCTAATTTGGAGAAGGTGTGATTACTCGGGAACGGCTCGTAAGATTTTTGATGTTTTTTCCAGGAAAAATCAGCAAGGTTTTTTTTTGGCCAATTTGGAGAAGGTGTGATTACTCGGGAACGGCTCGTAGGTTTTTTAGTGTATTTTCCAGGAAAAATCAGCAACGCTTTTTTTTGCCAATTTGGAGAAAGTGTGATTACTCGGGAACGGCTCGTAGGTTTTTTAGTGTATTTTCCAGGAAAAATCAGCAACGCTTTTTTTTGGCCAATTTGGAGAAGATGGGATTACTCGGGAACGGCTCATAAAATTTTTAGTGTTTTTTCCAGGAAAAATCAGCAAGGTTTTTTTTTTTTGGCCAATTTGGAGAAGGTGTGATTACTCGGGAACGGCTCGTAGGTTTTTTAGTGTATTTTCCAGGAAAAATCAGCAACGCTTTTTTTTGCCAATTTGGAGAAAGTGTGATTACTCGGGAACGGCTCGTAAGATTTTTGATGTATTTTCCAGGAAAAATCAGCAACGCTTTTTTTCTAATTTGGAGAAGGTGTGATTACTCGGGAACGGCTCGTAGGTTTTTTAGTGTATTTTCCAGGAAAAATCAGCAACGCTTTTTTTGGCCAATTTGGAGAAGGTGTGATTACTCGGGAACGGCTCGTAGGATTTTTAGTGTATTTTCCAGGAAAAATCAGCAACGCTTTTTTTTGCTAATTTGGAGAAGATGGGATTACTCCGGAACGGCTCGTAAGATTTTTAGTGTATTTTCCAGGAAAAATGTGCAACGCTTTTTTTGGCCAATTTGGAGAAGGTGTGATTACTCGGGAACGGCTCGTAGTTTTTTTAGTGTAATTTCCAGGAAAAATCAGCAACGCTTTTTTTTGCTAATTTGGAGAAGATGGGATTACTCCGGAACGGCTCGTAAGATTTTTAGTGTATTTTCCAGGAAAAATGTGCAACGCTTTTTTTGGCCAATTTGGAGAAGGTGTGATTACTCGGGAACGGCTCGTAGGTTTTTTAGTGTAATTTCCAGGAAAAATCAGCAACACTTTTTTTTCTAATTTGGAGAAGATGGGATTACTCGGGAACGGCTCGTAGGTTTTTTAGTGTATTTTCCAGGAAAAATCAGCAACGCTTTTTTTTGCCAATTTGGATAAGGTGTGATTACTCGGGAACGGCTCGTAAGATTTTTGATGTTTTTTCCAGGAAAAATCAGCAACGCTTTTTTTGGCCAATTTGGAGAAGGTGTGATTACTCGGGAACGGCTCGTAAGATTTTTAGTGTATTTTTCAGGAAAAATCAGCAACGCTTTTTTTTGGCCAATTTGGAGAAGGTGTGATTACTCGGGAACGGCTCGTAAGATTTTTAGTGTATTTTCCAGGAAAAATCAGCAACGCTTTTTTTGGCCAATTTGGAGAAGGTGTGATTACTCGGGAACGGCTCGTAGGATTTTTAGTGTATTTTCCAGGAAAAATCAGCAACGCTTTTTTTTGGCCAATTTGGAGAAGATGGGATTACTCGGGAACGGCTCGTAGGATTTTTAGTGTATTTTCCAGGAAAAATCAGCAACGCTTTTTTTTGCCAATTTGGAGAAGGTGTGATTACTCGGGAACTGCTCGTAGGATTTTTAGTGTATTTTCCAGGAAAAATTAGCAACGCTTTTTTTTGCCAATTTGGAGAAAGTGTGATTACTCGGGAACGGCTCGTAAGATTTTTAGTGTATTTTCCAGGAAAAATCAGCAACGCTTTTTTTTGTCCAATTTGGAGAAGGTGTGATTACTCGGGAACGGCTCGTAAGATTTTTAGTGTATTTTCCAGGAAAAATCAGCAACGCTTTTTTTTTGGCCAATTTGGAGAAGGTGTGATTACTCGGGAACGGCTCGTAGGATTTTTAGTGTAATTTCCAGGAAAAATCAACAACGCTTTTTTTTGGCCAATTTGGAGAAGCTGTGATTACTCGGGAACGGCTCGTAGGATTTTTAGTGTATTTTCCAGGAAAAATCAACAACGCTTTTTTTTGGCCAATTTGGAGAAGGTGTGATTACTCGGGAACGGCTCGTAAGATTTTTAGTGTATTTTCCAGGAAAAATCAGCAACGCTTTTTTTTGCTAATTTGGAGAAGATGGGATTACTCCGGAACGGCTCGTAAGATTTTTAGTGTATTTTCCAGGAAAAATGTGCAACACTTTTTTTGGCCAATTTGGAGAAGATGGGATTACTCGGGAACGGCTCGTAAGATTTTTTATGTATTTTTCAGGAAAAATCAGCAACGCTTTTTTTGGCCAATTTGGAGAAGGTGTGATTACTCGGGAACGGCTCGTAGGATTTTTAGTGTATTTTCCAGGAAAAATGTGCAACGCTTTTTGTGGCCAATTTGGAGAAGGTGTGATTACTCGGGAACGGCTCGTAAGATTTTTGATGTTTTTTCCAGGAAAAATCAGCAACGCTTTTTTTGGCCAATTTGGAGAAGGTGTGATTACTCGGGAACGGCTCGTAGGTTTTTTAGTGTATTTTCCAGGAAAAATCAGCAAGGTTTTTTTTTGGCCAATTTGGAGAAGGTGTGATTACTCGGGAACGGCTCGTAGGTTTTTTAGTGTATTTTCCAGGAAAAATCAACAACGCTTTTTTTGGCCAATTTGGAGAAGGTGTGATTACTCGGGAACGGCTCGTAAGATTTTTGATGTATTTTCCAGGAAAAATCAGCAACGCTTTTTTTTGCCAATTTGGAGAAGGTGTGATTACTCGGGAACGGCTCGTAAGATTTTTAGTGTATTTTCCAGGAAAAATCAACAACGCTTTTTTTGGCCAATTTGGAGAAGGTGTGATTACTCGGGAACGGCTCGTAGGATTTTTGATGTTTTTTCCAGGAAAAATCAGCAACGCTTTTTTTTCTAATTTGGAGAAGATGGGATTACTCGGGAACGGCTAGTAGGATTTTTAGTGTATTTTCCAGGAAAAATCAACAACGCTTTTTTTGGCCAATTTGGAGATGGTGTGATTACTCGGGAACGGCTCGTAGGATTTTTAGTGTATTTTCCAGGAAAAATCAGCAACGCTTTTTTTTGCCAATTTGGATAAGGTGTGATTACTCGGGAACGGCTCGTAAGATTTTTGATGTATTTTCCAGGAAAAATCAGCAACGCTTTTTTTTCTAATTTGGAGAAGGTGTGATTACTCGGGAACGGCTCGTAGGATTTTTAGTGTATTTTCCAGGAAAAATCAACAAGGTTTTTTTTTTTTGGCCAATTTGGAGAAGGTGTGATTACTCGGGAACGGCTCGTAAGATTTTTAGTGTATTTTCCAGGAAAAATCAGCAACGCTTTTTTTTGGCCAATTTGGAGAAGGTGTGATTACTCGGGAACGGCTCGTAGGATTTTAAGTGTAATTTCCAGGAAAAATCAGCAACGCTTTTTTTGGCCAATTTGGAGAAGGTGTGATTACTCGGAAACGGCTCGTAAAATTTTTGATGTTTTTTCCAGGAAAAATCAGCAACGCTTTTTTTTGGCCAATTTGGAGAAGGTGTGATTACTCGGGAACGGCTCGTAAGATTTTTGATGTATTTTCCAGGAAAAATCAGCAACGCTTTTTTTTCTAATTTGGAGAAGGTGTGATTACTCGGGAACGGCTCGTAGGTTTTTTAGTGTATTTTCCAGGAAAAATCAGCAACGCTTTTTTTGGCCAATTTGGAGAAGGTGTGATTACTCGGGAACGGCTCGTAGGATTTTTAGTGTATTTTCCAGGAAAAATCAGCAACGCTTTTTTTCTAATTTGGAGAAGGTGTGATTACTCGGGAACGGCTCGTAAGATTTTTAGTGTAATTTCCAGGAAAAATCAACAACGCTTTTTTTGGCCAATTTGGAGAAGGTGTGATTACTCGGGAACGGCTCGTAGGTTTTTTAGTGTATTTTCCAGGAAAAATGTGCAACGCTTTTTTTTTTGCTAATTTGGAAAAGATGGGATTACTCGGGAACGGCTCGTATGTTTTTTAGTGTATTTTTCAGGAAAAATCAGCAACGCTTTTTTTTGGCCAATTTGGAGAAGGTGTGATTACTCGGGAACGGCTCGTAAGATTTTTAGTGTATTTTCCAGGAAAAATCAACAACGCTTTTTTTGGCCAATTTGGAGAAGGTGTGATTACTCGGGAACGGCTCGTAGGATTTTTAGTGTATTTTCCAGGAAAAATCAGCAACGCTTTTTTTTCTAATTTGGAGAAGGTGTGATTACTCGGGAACGGCTCGTAAGATTTTTGATGTTTTTTCCAGGAAAAATCATCAAGGTTTTTTTTTGGCCAATTTGGAGAAGGTGTGATTACTCGGGAACGGCTCGTAGGTTTTTTAGTGTATTTTCCAGGAAAAATCAGCAACGCTTTTTTTTGCCAATTTGGAGAAAGTGTGATTACTCGGGAACGGCTCGTAGGTTTTTTAGTGTATTTTCCAGGAAAAATCAGCAACGCTTTTTTTTGGCCAATTTGGAGAAGATGGGATTACTCGGGAACGGCTCATAAAATTTTTAGTGTTTTTTCCAGGAAAAATCAGCAAGGTTTTTTTTTGGCCAATTTGGAGAAGGTGTGATTACTCGGGAACGGCTCGTAGGTTTTTTAGTGTATTTTCCATGAAAAATCAGCAACGCTTTTTTTTGCCAATTTGGAGAAAGTGTGATTACTCGGGAACGGCTCGTAAGATTTTTGATGTTTTTTCCAGGAAAAATCAGCAACGCTTTTTTTTCTAATTTGGAGAAGATGTGATTACTCGGGAACGGCTCGTAGGATTTTTAGTGTATTTTCCAGGAAAAATCAGCAACGCTTTTTTTTCTAATTTGGAGAAGGTGTGATTACTCGGGAACGGCTCGTAGGATTTTTAGTGTATTTTCCAGGAAAAATCAGCAACGCTTTTTTTGGCCAATTTGGAGAAGGTGTGATTACTCGGGAACGGCTCGTAAGATTTTTGATGTTTTTTCCAGGAAAAATCAGCAACGCTTTTTTTTGGCCAATTTGGAGAAGATGGGATTACTCGGGAACGGCTCGTAAGATTTTAAGTGTATTTTCCAGGAAAAATTAGCAACGCTTTTTTTTTGCCAATTTGGAGAAGGTGTGATTACTCGGGAACGGCTCGTAGGATTTTAAGTGTAATTTCCAGGAAAAATCAGCAACGCTTTTTTTGGCCAATTTGGAGAAGGTGTGATTACTCGGGAACGGCTCGTAGGATTTTTAGTGTATTTTCCAGGAAAAATCAGCAACGCTTTTTTTTGGCCAATTTGGAGAAGGTGTGATTACTCGGGAACGGCTCGTAGGTTTTTTAGTGTATTTTCCAGGAAAAATCAGCAACGCTTTTTTTTGGCCAATTTGGAGAAGGTGTGATTACTCGGGAACGGCTCGTAGGATTTTTAGTGTATTTTCCAGGAAAAATGTGCAACGCTTTTTGTGGCCAATTTGGAGAAGGTGTGATTACTCGGGAACGGCTCGTAGGATTTTTAGTGTTTTTTCCAGGAAAAATCAACAACGCTTTTTTTTGGCAATTTGGAGAAGGTGTGATTACTCGGGAACGGCTCGTAGGATTTTTAGTGTATTTTCCAGGAAAAATCAGCAACGCTTTTTTTTGGCCAATTTGGAGAAGGTGTGATTACTCGGGAACGGCTCGTAAGATTTTTAGTGTAATTTCAAGGAAAAATCAGCAACGCTTTTTTTGGCCAATTTGGAGAAGGTGTGATTACTCGGGAACGGCTCATAAGATTTTTAGTGTATTTTCCAGGAAAAATCAGCAACGCTTTTTTTTCTAATTTGGAGAAGGTGTGATTACTCGGGAACGGCTCGTAAGATTTTTGATGTTTTTTCCAGGAAAAATCAGCAACGCTTTTTTTTCTAATTTGGAGAAGATGGGATTACTCGGGAACTGCTCGTAGGATTTTTAGTGTATTTTCCAGGAAAAATCAACAACGCTTTTTTTTGCCAATTTGGAGAAGGTGTGATTACTCGGGAACGGCTCGTAGGTTTTTTAGTGTATTTTCCAGGAAAAATCAGCAACGCTTTTTTTTGGCCAATTTGGAGAAGGTGTGATTACTCGGGAACGGCTCGTAGGTTTTTTAGTGTATTTTCCAGGAAAAATCAGCAACGCTTTTTTTGGCCAATTTGGAGAAGGTGTGATTACTCGGGAACGGCTCGTAGGTTTTTTAGTGTATTTTCCAGGAAAAATCAGCAAGGTTTTTTTTTCTAATTTGGAGAAGGTGTGATTACTCGGGAACGGCTCGTAGGTTTTTTAGTGTATTTTCCAGGAAAAATCAGCAACGCTTTTTTTTGGCCAATTTGGAGAAGGTGTGATTACTCGGGAACGGCTCGTAAGATTTTTGATGTTTTTTCCAGGAAAAATCAGCAACGCTTTTTTTTGGCCAATTTGGAGAAGGTGTGATTACTCGGGAACGGCTCGTAAGATTTTTAGTGTATTTTCCAGGAAAAATCAGCAACGCTTTTTTTTGGCCAATTTGGAGAAGGTGTGATTACTCGGAAACGGCTCGTAAGATTTTTAGTGTATTTTCCAGGAAAAATCAGCAACGCTTTTTTTGGCCAATTTGGAGAAGGTGTGATTACTCGGGAACTGCTCGTAGGATTTTTAGTGTATTTTCCAGGAAAAATCAGCAACGCTTTTTTTGGCCAATTTGGGAGAAGGTGTGATTACTCGGGAACGGCTCGTAAGATTTTAAGTGTATTTTCCAGGAAAAATCAGCAACGTTTTTTTTTTTGGCCAATTTGGAGAAGATGGGATTACTCGGGAACGGCTCGTAAGTTTTTTAGTGTATTTTCCAGGAAAAATCAGCAACGCTTTTTTTTGGCCAATTTGGAGAAGGTGTGATTACTCGGGAACGGCTCGTAAGATTTTTGATGTTTTTTCCAGGAAAAATCAGCAACGCTTTTTTTTCTAATTTGGAGAAGATGGGATTACTCGGGAACGGCTCGTAGGTTTTTTAGTGTATTTTCCAGGAAAAATCAGCAACGCTTTTTTTTGGCCAATTTGGAGAAGATGGGATTACTCGGGAACGGCTCGTAGGATTTTTAGTGTATTTTCCAGGAAAAATCAGCAAC
>CAMZJU010000102.1:0-91774 GCA_947311025.1 Lypha dubia
TCTCCAAATTAGAAAAAAAAGCGTTGCTGATTTTTCCTGGAAAATACACTAAAAAACCTACGAGCCGTTCCCGAGTAATCCCATCTTCTCCAAATTAGAAAAAAAAAAAAGCGTTGCTGATTTTTCCTGGAAAATACATCAAAAATCTTACGAGCCGTTCCCGAGTAATCACACCTTCTCCAAATTGGCCAAAAAAAAAGCGTTGCTGATTTTTCCTGGAAAATACACTAAAAAACCTACGAGCCGTTCCCGAGTAATCACACCTTCTCCAAATTGGCCAAAAAAAGCGTTGTTGATTTTTCCTGGAAAATACACTAAAAATCCTACGAGCCGTTCCCGAGTAATCACACCTTCTCCAAATTGGCCAAAAAAAGCGTTGTTGATTTTTCCTGGAAAATACACTAAAAATCCTACGAGCCGTTCCCGAGTAATCACACCTTCTCCAAATTGGCCAAAAAAAAGCGTTGCTGATTTTTCCTGGAAAATACACTAAAAATCTTACGAGCCGTTCCCGAGTAATCACACCTTCTCCAAATTGGCCAAAAAAAGCGTTGCTGATTTTTCCTGGAAAATACACTAAAAATCCTACGAGCCGTTCCCGAGTAATCACACCTTCTCCAAATTGGCAAAAAAAAGCGTTGTTGATTTTTCCTGGAAAATACACTAAAAATCTTACGAGCCGTTCCCGAGTAATCACACCTTCTCCAAATTGGCCAAAAAAAGTGTTGCTGATTTTTCCTGGAAAATATATTAAAAATTTTATGAGCCGTTCCCGAGTAATCCCATCTTCTCCAAATTGGCCAAAAAAAGCGTTGCTGATTTTTCCTGGAAAATACACTAAAAATCTTACGAGCCGTTTCCGAGTAATCACACCTTCTCCAAATTGGCCAAAAAAAGCGTTGTTGATTTTTCCTGGAAAATACACTAAAAATCCTACGAGCCGTTCCCGAGTAATCACACCTTCTCCAAATTGGCCAAAAAAAAGCGTTGCTGATTTTTCCTGGAAAATACACTAAAAAACCTACGAGCCGTTCCCGAGTAATCACACCTTCTCCAAATTGGCCAAAAAAAAGCGTTGCTGATTTTTCCTGGAAAATACACTTAAAATCCTACGAGCCGTTCCCGAGTAATCACACCTTATCCAAATTGGCCAAAAAAAGCGTTGCTGATTTTTCCTGGAAAATACACTAAAAATCTTACGAGCCGTTCCCGAGTAATCACACCTTCTCCAAATTGGCCAAAAAAAGCGTTGCTGATTTTTCCTGGAAAATACACTAAAAATCCTACGAGCCGTTCCCGAGTAATCACACCTTCTCCAAATTGGCAAAAAAAGCGTTGTTGATTTTTCCTGGAAAATACACTAAAAATCTTACGAGCCGTTCCCGAGTAATCACACCTTCTCCAAATTGGCCAAAAAAAGTGTTGCTGATTTTTCCTGGAAAATATATTAAAAATTTTATGAGCCGTTCCCGAGTAATCCCATCTTCTCCAAATTGGCCAAAAAAAGCGTTGCTGATTTTTCCTGGAAAATACACTAAAAATCTTACGAGCCGTTTCCGAGTAATCACACCTTCTCCAAATTGGCCAAAAAAAGCGTTGTTGATTTTTCCTGGAAAATACACTAAAAATCCTACGAGCCGTTCCCGAGTAATCACACCTTCTCCAAATTGGCCAAAAAAAAGCGTTGCTGATTTTTCCTGGAAAATACACTAAAAAACCTACGAGCCGTTCCCGAGTAATCACACCTTCTCCAAATTGGCAAAAAAAAGCGTTGCTGATTTTTCCTGGAAAATACACTAAAAATCCTACGAGCCGTTCCCGAGTAATCACACCTTCTCCAAATTGGCAAAAAAAAGCGTTGTTGATTTTTCCTGGAAAATACACTAAAAATCTTACGAGCCGTTCCCGAGTAATCACACCTTCTCCAAATTGGCCAAAAAAAGTGTTGCTGATTTTTCCTGGAAAATATATTAAAAATTTTATGAGCCGTTCCCGAGTAATCCCATCTTCTCCAAATTGGCCAAAAAAAGCGTTGCTGATTTTTCCTGGAAAATACACTAAAAATCTTACGAGCCGTTTCCGAGTAATCACACCTTCTCCAAATTGGCCAAAAAAAGCGTTGTTGATTTTTCCTGGAAAATACACTAAAAATCCTACGAGCCGTTCCCGAGTAATCACACCTTCTCCAAATTGGCCAAAAAAAAGCGTTGCTGATTTTTCCTGGAAAATACACTAAAAAACCTACGAGCCGTTCCCGAGTAATCACACCTTCTCCAAATTGGCAAAAAAAAGCGTTGCTGATTTTTCCTGGAAAATACACTAAAAATCCTACGAGCCGTTCCCGAGTAATCACACCTTCTCCAAATTGGCCAAAAAAAAGCGTTGCTGATTTTTCCTGGAAAATACACTAAAAATCCTACAAACAGTTCCCAAGTAATCCCATCTTCTCCAAATTGGCCAAAAAAGCGTTGCTGATTTTTCCTGGAAAATACACTAAAAAACCTACGAGCCGTTCCCGAGTAATCACACCTTCTCCAAATTGGCCAAAAAAAGCGTTGCTGATTTTTCCTGGAAAATACACTAAAAAACCTACGAGCCGTTCCCGAGTAATCCCATCTTCTCCAAATTAGAAAAAAAAGCGTTGCTGATTTTTCCTGGAAAATACACTAAAAAACCTACGAGCCGTTCCCGAGTAATCCCATCTTCTCCAAATTAGAAAAAAAAAGCGTTGCTGATTTTTCCTGGAAAATACATCAAAAATCTTACGAGCCGTTCCCGAGTTATCACACCTTCTCCAAATTGGCCAAAAAAAAAGCGTTGCTGATTTTTCCTGGAAAATACACTAAAAAACCTACGAGCCGTTCCCGAGTAATCACACCTTCTCCAAATTGGCCAAAAAAAGCGTTGCTGATTTTTCCTGGAAAATACACTAAAAATCCTACGAGCAGTTCCCGAGTAATCCCATCTTCTCCAAATTGGCCAAAAAAAAGCGTTGCTGATTTTTCCTGAAAAATACACTAAAAAACCTACGAGCCGTTCCCGAGTAATCACACTATCTCCAAATTGGCCAAAAAAAAACCTTGCTGATTTTTCCTGGAAAATACACTAAAAAACCTACGAGCCGTTCCCGAGTAATCACACCTTCTCCAAATTGGCCAAAAAAAAGCGTTGTTGATTTTTCCTGGAAATTACACTAAAAATCCTACGAGCCGTTCCCGAGTAATCACACCATCTCCAAATTGGCCAAAAAAAGCGTTGCTGATTTTTCCTGGAAAAAACATCAAAAATCCTACGAGCCGTTCCCGAGTAATCACACCTTATCCAAATTGGCAAAAAAAAGCGTTGCTGATTTTTCCTGGAAAATACACTAAAAATCCTACGAGCCGTTCCCGAGTAATCACACCTTCTCCAAATTGGCCAAAAAAAAGCGTTGCTGATTTTTCCTGGAAAATACACAAAAAAAACCTACGAGCCGTTTCCGAGTAATCACACCTTCTCCAAATTGGCCAAAAAAAGCGTTGTTGATTTTTCCTGGAAAATACACTAAAAAACCTACGAGCCGTTCCCGAGTAATCACACCTTCTCCAAATTGGCCAAAAAAAGCGTTGCACATTTTTCCTGGAAAATACACTAAAAAACCTACGAGCCGTTCCCGAGTAATCACACCTTCTCCAAATTGGCCAAAAAAAGCGTTGCTGATTTTTCCTGGAAAATACATCAAAAATCTTACGAGCAGTTCCCGAGTAATCACACCTTCTCCAAATTGGCCAAAAAAAAGCGTTGTTGATTTTTCCTGGAAAATACACTAAAAAACCTACGAGCCGTTCTTAAGTAATCACACCTTCTCCAAATTGGCCAAAAAAAGCGTTGTTGATTTTTTCTGGAAAATACACTAAAAATCCTACGAGCCGTTCCCGAGTAATCACACCTTCTCCAAATTGGCCAAAAAAAAGCGTTGCTGATTTTTCCTGGAAAATACACTAAAAAACCTACGAGCCGTTCCCGAGTAATCACACCTTCTCCAAATTGGCCAAAAAAAAGCGTTGTTGATTTTTCCTGGAAAATACACTAAAAAACCTACGAGCCGTTCCCGAGTAATCACACCTTCTCCAAATTGGCCAAAAAAAGCGTTGTTGATTTTTCCTGGAAAATACACTAAAAAACCTACGAGCCGTTCCCGAGTAATCACACCTTCTCCAAATTGGCCAAAAAAAGCGTTGCTGATTTTTCCTGGAAAATACACTAAAAATCTTACGAGCCGTTCCCGAGTAATCACACCTTCTCCAAATTGGCCAAAAAAAGCGTTGCTGATTTTTCCTGGAAAAAACATCAAAAATCTTACGAGCCGTTCCCGAGTAATCACACCTTCTCCAAATTGGCCAAAAAAAAGCGTTGCTGATTTTTCCTGGAAAATACACTAAAAAACCTACGAGCCGTTCCCGAGTAATCCCATCTTCTCCAAATTGGCAAAAAAAAGCGTTGCTGATTTTTCCTGGAAAAAACATCAAAAATCCTACGAGCCGTTCCCGAGTAATCCCATCTTCTCCAAATTGGCCAAAAAAAAAGCGTTGCTGATTTTTCCTGGAAAATACACTAAAAATCCTACGAGCCGTTCCCGAGTAATCACACCTTCTCCAAATTGGCCAAAAAAAGCGTTGTTGATTTTTCCTGGAAAATACACTAAAAAACCTACGAGCCGTTCCCGAGTAATCCCATCTTCTCCAAATTGGCCAAAAAAAGCGTTGCTGATTTTTCCTGGAAAATACACTAAAAAACCTACGAGCCGTTCCCGAGTAATCACACCTTCTCCAAATTGGCCAAAAAAAGCGTTGTTGATTTTTCCTGGAAAATACACTAGAAAACCTACGAGCCGTTCCCGAGTAATCACACCTTCTCCAAATTGGCCAAAAAAAAAGCGTTGCTGATTTTTCCTGGAAAATACACTAAAAAACCTACGAGCCGTTCCCGAGTAATCCCATCTTCTCCAAATTAGAAAAAAAAGCGTTGCTGATTTTTCCTGGAAAATACACTAAAAATCCTACGAGCCGTTCCCGAGTAATCACACCTTCTCCAAATTGGCCAAAAAAAAGCGTTGCTGATTTTTCCTGGAAAATACACTAAAAAACCTACGAGCCGTTCCCGAGTAATCCCATCTTCTCCAAATTGGCCAAAAAAAAACGTTGCTGATTTTTCCTGGAAAATACACTAAAAAACCTACGAGCCGTTCCCGAGTAATCACACCTTCTCCAAATTGGCCAAAAAAAAGCGTTGCTGATTTTTCCTGGAAAATACACTAAAAAACCTACGAGCCGTTCCCGAGTAATCACACCTTCTCCAAATTGGCCAAAAAAAAGCGTTGTTGATTTTTCCTGGAAAATACACTAAAGAACCTACGAGCCGTTCCCGAGTAATCACACCTTCTCCAAATTGGCCAAAAAAAAGCGTTGTTGATTTTTCCTGGAAATTACACTAAAAATCCTACGAGCCGTTCCCGAGTAATCACACCATCTCCAAATTGGCCAAAAAAAGCGTTGCTGATTTTTCCTGGAAAAAACATCAAAAATCCTACGAGCCGTTCCCGAGTAATCACACCTTCTCCAAATTGGCCAAAAAAAAGCGTTGCTGATTTTTCCTGGAAAATACACTAAAAATCTTACGAGCCGTTCCCGAGTAATCACACCTTCTCCAAATTGGCAAAAAAAAAGCGTTGCTGATTTTTCCTGGAAAATACACTAAAAAACCTACGAGCCGTTTCCGAGTAATCACACCTTCTCCAAATTGGCCAAAAAAAGCGTTGTTGATTTTTCCTGGAAAATACACTAAAAAACCTACGAGCCGTTCCCGAGTAATCACACCTTCTCCAAATTGGCCAAAAAAAGCGTTGCACATTTTTCCTGGAAAATACACTAAAAAACCTACGAGCCGTTCCCGAGTAATCACACCTTCTCCAAATTGGCCAAAAAAAGCGTTGCTGATTTTTCCTGGAAAATACATCAAAAATCTTACGAGCAGTTCCCGAGTAATCACACCTTCTCCAAATTGGCCAAAAAAAAGCGTTGTTGATTTTTCCTGGAAAATACACTAAAAAACCTACGAGCCGTTCCCGAGTAATCACACCTTCTCCAAATTGGCCAAAAAAAGCGTTGTTGATTTTTCCTGGAAAATACACTAAAAATCCTACGAGCCGTTCCCGAGTAATCACACCTTCTCCAAATTGGCCAAAAAAAAGCGTTGCTGATTTTTCCTGGAAAATACACTAAAAAACCTACGAGCCGTTCCCGAGTAATCACACCTTCTCCAAATTGGCCAAAAAAAAGCGTTGTTGATTTTTCCTGGAAAATACACTAAAGAACCTACGAGCCGTTCCCGAGTAATCACACCTTCTCCAAATTGGCCAAAAAAAGCGTTGTTGATTTTTCCTGGAAAATACACTAAAAAACCTACGAGCCGTTCCCGAGTAATCACACCTTCTCCAAATTGGCCAAAAAAAGCGTTGCTGATTTTTCCTGGAAAATAAATCAAAAATCTTACGAGCAGTTCCCGAGTAATCACACCTTCTCCAAATTGGCCAAAAAAAAGCGTTGTTGATTTTTCCTGGAAAATACACTAAAAAACCTACGAGCTGTTCCCGAGTAATCACACCTTCTCCAAATTGGCCAAAAAAAGCGTTGCTGATTTTTCCTGGAAAAAACATCAAAAAACCTACGAGCCGTTCCCGAGTAATCACACCTTCTCCAAATTGGCCAAAAAAAGCGTTGCTGATTTTTCCTGGAAAATACATCAAAAATCTTACGAGCAGTTCCCGAGTAATCACACCTTCTCCAAATTGGCCAAAAAAAAGCGTTGTTGATTTTTCCTGGAAAATACACTAAAAAACCTACGAGCCGTTCCCGAGTAATCACACCTTCTCCAAATTGGCCAAAAAAAGCGTTGTTGATTTTTCCTGGAAAATACACTAAAAATCTTACGAGCCGTTCCCGAGTAATCACACCTTCTCCAAATTGGCCAAAAAAAAGCGTTGCTGATTTTTCCTGGAAAATACACTAAAAAACCTACGAGCCGTTTCCGAGTAATCACACCTTCTCCAAATTGGCCAAAAAAAGCGTTGTTGATTTTTCCTGGAAAATACACTAAAAAACCTACGAGCCGTTCCCGAGTAATCACACCTTCTCCAAATTGGCCAAAAAAAGCGTTGCACATTTTTCCTGGAAAATACACTAAAAAACCTACGAGCCGTTCCCGAGTAATCACACCTTCTCCAAATTGGCCAAAAAAAGCGTTGCTGATTTTTCCTGGAAAATACATCAAAAATCTTACGAGCAGTTCCCGAGTAATCACACCTTCTCCAAATTGGCCAAAAAAAAGCGTTGTTGATTTTTCCTGGAAAATACACTAAAAAACCTACGAGCCGTTCCCGAGTAATCACACCTTCTCCAAATTGGCCAAAAAAAGCGTTGTTGATTTTTCCTGGAAAATACACTAAAAATCCTACGAGCCGTTCCCGAGTAATCACACCTTCTCCAAATTGGCCAAAAAAAAGCGTTGCTGATTTTTCCTGGAAAATACACTAAAAAACTTACGAGCAGTTCCCGAGTAATCACACCTTCTCCAAATTGGCCAAAAAAAAGCGTTGTTGATTTTTCCTGGAAAATACACTAAAGAACCTACGAGCCGTTCCCGAGTAATCACACCTTCTCCAAATTGGCCAAAAAAAGCGTTGTTGATTTTTCCTGGAAAATACACTAAAAAACCTACGAGCCGTTCCCGAGTAATCACACCTTCTCCAAATTGGCCAAAAAAAGCGTTGCTGATTTTTCCTGGAAAATACACTAAAAATCTTACGAGCCGTTCCCGAGTAATCACACCTTCTCCAAATTGGCCAAAAAAAGCGTTGCTGATTTTTCCTGGAAAAAACATCAAAAATCTTACGAGCCGTTCCCGAGTAATCACACCTTCTCCAAATTGGCCAAAAAAAAGCGTTGCTGATTTTTCCTGGAAAATACACTAAAAAACCTACGAGCCGTTCCCGAGTAATCCCATCTTCTCCAAATTGGCAAAAAAAAGCGTTGCTGATTATTCCTGGAAAAAACATCAAAAATCCTACGAGCCGTTCCCGAGTAATCCCATCTTCTCCAAATTGGCCAAAAAAAAGCGTTGCTGATTTTTCCTGGAAAATACACTAAAAAACCTACGAGCCGTTTCCGAGTAATCACACCTTCTCCAAATTGGCCAAAAAAAGCGTTGTTGATTTTTCCTGGAAAATACACTAAAAAACCTACGAGCCGTTTCCGAGTAATCACACCTTCTCCAAATTGGCCAAAAAAAGCGTTGTTGATTTTTCCTGGAAAATACACTAAAAAACCTACGAGCCGTTCCCGAGTAATCACACCTTCTCCAAATTGGCCAAAAAAAGCGTTGCACATTTTTCCTGGAAAATACACTAAAAAACCTACGAGCCGTTCCCGAGTAATCACACCTTCTCCAAATTGGCCAAAAAAAGCGTTGCTGATTTTTCCTGGAAAATACATCAAAAATCTTACGAGCAGTTCCCGAGTAATCACACCTTCTCCAAATTGGCCAAAAAAAAGCGTTGTTGATTTTTCCTGGAAAATACACTAAAAAACCTACGAGCCGTTCCCGAGTAATCACACCTTCTCCAAATTGGCCAAAAAAAGCGTTGCTGATTTTTCCTGGAAAAAACATCAAAAAACCTACGAGCCGTTCCCGAGTAATCACACCTTCTCCAAATTGGCCAAAAAAAGCGTTGCTGATTTTTCCTGGAAAATACATCAAAAATCTTACGAGCAGTTCCCGAGTAATCACACCTTCTCCAAATTGGCCAAAAAAAAGCGTTGTTGATTTTTCCTGGAAAATACACTAAAAAACCTACGAGCCGTTCCCGAGTAATCACACCTTCTCCAAATTGGCCAAAAAAAGCGTTGTTGATTTTTCCTGGAAAATACACTAAAAATCTTACGAGCCGTTCCCGAGTAATCACACCTTCTCCAAATTGGCCAAAAAAAAGCGTTGCTGATTTTTCCTGGAAAATACACTAAAAAACCTACGAGCCGTTTCCGAGTAATCACACCTTCTCCAAATTGGCCAAAAAAAGCGTTGTTGATTTTTCCTGGAAAATACACTAAAAAACCTACGAGCCGTTCCCGAGTAATCACACCTTCTCCAAATTGGCCAAAAAAAGCGTTGCACATTTTTCCTGGAAAATACACTAAAAAACCTACGAGCCGTTCCCGAGTAATCACACCTTCTCCAAATTGGCCAAAAAAAGCGTTGCTGATTTTTCCTGGAAAATACATCAAAAATCTTACGAGCAGTTCCCGAGTAATCACACCTTCTCCAAATTGGCCAAAAAAAAAGCGTTGTTGATTTTTCCTGGAAAATACACTAAAAAACCTACGAGCCGTTCCCGAGTAATCACACCTTCTCCAAATTGGCCAAAAAAAGCGTTGTTGATTTTTCCTGGAAAATACACTAAAGAACCTACGAGCCGTTCCCGAGTAATCACACCTTCTCCAAATTGGCCAAAAAAAGCGTTGTTGATTTTTCCTGGAAAATACACTAAAAAACCTACGAGCCGTTCCCGAGTAATCACACCTTCTCCAAATTGGCCAAAAAAAGCGTTGCTGATTTTTCCTGGAAAATACACTAAAAATCTTACGAGCCGTTCCCGAGTAATCACACCTTCTCCAAATTGGCCAAAAAAAAGCGTTGCTGATTTTTCCTGGAAAAAACATCAAAAATCTTACGAGCCGTTCCCGAGTAATCACACCTTCTCCAAATTGGCCAAAAAAAAGCGTTGCTGATTTTTCCTGGAAAATACACTAAAAAACCTACGAGCCGTTCCCGAGTAATCCCATCTTCTCCAAATTGGCAAAAAAAAGCGTTGCTGATTATTCCTGGAAAAAACATCAAAAATCCTACGAGCCGTTCCCGAGTAATCCCATCTTCTCCAAATTGGCCAAAAAAAAGCGTTGCTGATTTTTCCTGGAAAATACACTAAAAAACCTACGAGCCGTTTCCGAGTAATCACACCTTCTCCAAATTGGCCAAAAAAAGCGTTGTTGGTTTTTCCTGGAAAATACACTAAAAAACCTACGAGCCGTTCCCGAGTAATCACACCTTCTCCAAATTGGCCAAAAAAAGCGTTGCACATTTTTCCTGGAAAATACACTAAAAAACCTACGAGCCGTTCCCGAGTAATCACACCTTCTCCAAATTGGCAAAAAAAAAGCGTTGCTGATTTTTCCTGGAAAATACACTAAAAAACCTACGAGCCGTTTCCGAGTAATCACACCTTCTCCAAATTGGCCAAAAAAAGCGTTGTTGATTTTTCCTGGAAAATACACTAAAAAACCTACGAGCCGTTCCCGAGTAATCACACCTTCTCCAAATTGGCCAAAAAAAGCGTTGCACATTTTTCCTGGAAAATACACTAAAAAACCTACGAGCCGTTCCCGAGTAATCACACCTTCTCCAAATTGGCCAAAAAAAGCGTTGCTGATTTTTCCTGGAAAATACATCAAAAATCTTACGAGCAGTTCCCGAGTAATCACACCTTCTCCAAATTGGCCAAAAAAAAGCGTTGTTGATTTTTCCTGGAAAATACACTAAAAAACCTACGAGCCGTTCCCGAGTAATCACACCTTCTCCAAATTGGCCAAAAAAAGCGTTGCTGATTTTTCCTGGAAAATACACTAAAAAACCTACGAGCCGTTTCCGAGTAATCACACCTTCTCCAAATTGGCCAAAAAAAGCGTTGTTGATTTTTCCTGGAAAATACACTAAAAAACCTACGAGCCGTTCCCGAGTAATCACACCTTCTCCAAATTGGCCAAAAAAAGCGTTGCACATTTTTCCTGGAAAATACACTAAAAAACCTACGAGCCGTTCCCGAGTAATCACACCTTCTCCAAATTGGCCAAAAAAAGCGTTGCTGATTTTTCCTGGAAAATACATCAAAAATCTTACGAGCAGTTCCCGAGTAATCACACCTTCTCCAAATTGGCCAAAAAAAAGCGTTGTTGATTTTTCCTGGAAAATACACTAAAAAACCTACGAGCCGTTCCCGAGTAATCACACCTTCTCCAAATTGGCCAAAAAAAGCGTTGTTGATTTTTCCTGGAAAATACACTAAAAATCCTACGAGCCGTTCCCGAGTAATCACACCTTCTCCAAATTGGCCAAAAAAAAGCGTTGCTGATTTTTCCTGGAAAATACACTAAAAAACCTACGAGCCGTTCCCGAGTAATCACACCTTCTCCAAATTGGCCAAAAAAAAGCGTTGTTGATTTTTCCTGGAAAATACACTAAAGAACCTACGAGCCGTTCCCGAGTAATCACACCTTCTCCAAATTGGCCAAAAAAAGCGTTGTTGATTTTTCCTGGAAAAAACATCAAAAATCCTACGAGCCGTTCCCGAGTAATCCCATCTTCTCCAAATTGGCAAAAAAAAGCGTTGCTGATTATTCCTGGAAAAAACATCAAAAATCCTACGAGCCGTTCCCGAGTAATCCCATCTTCTCCAAATTGGCCAAAAAAAAGCGTTGCTGATTTTTCCTGGAAAATACACTAAAAAACCTACGAGCCGTTTCCGAGTAATCACACCTTCTCCAAATTGGCCAAAAAAAGCGTTGTTGGTTTTTCCTGGAAAATACACTAAAAAACCTACGAGCCGTTCCCGAGTAATCACACCTTCTCCAAATTGGCCAAAAAAAGCGTTGCACATTTTTCCTGGAAAATACACTAAAACACCTACGAGCCGTTCCCGAGTAATCACACCTTCTCCAAATTGGCCAAAAAAAAGCGTTGCTGATTTTTCCTGGAAAATACACTAAAAAACCTACGAGCCGTTTCCGAGTAATCACACATTCTCCAAATTGGCCAAAAAAAAGCGTTGTTGATTTTTCCTGGAAAATACACTAAAAAACCTACGAGCCGTTCCCGAGTAATCACACCTTCTCCAAATTGGCCAAAAAAAGCGTTGTTGATTTTTCCTGGAAAATACACTAAAAATCTTACGAGCCGTTCCCGAGTAATCACACCTTCTCCAAATTGGCCAAAAAAATGCGTTGCTGATTTTTCCTGGAAAATACACTAAAAAACCTACGAGCCGTTTCCGAGTAATCACACCTTCTCCAAATTGGCCAAAAAAAGCGTTGTTGATTTTTCCTGGAAAATACACTAAAAAACCTACGAGCCGTTCCCGAGTAATCACACCTTCTCCAAATTGGCCAAAAAAAGCGTTGCACATTTTTCCTGGAAAATACACTAAAAAACCTACGAGCCGTTCCCGAGTAATCACACCTTCTCCAAATTGGCCAAAAAAAGCGTTGCTGATTTTTCCTGGAAAATACATCAAAAATCTTACGAGCAGTTCCCGAGTAATCACACCTTCTCCAAATTGGCCAAAAAAAAGCGTTGTTGATTTTTCCTGGAAAATACACTAAAAAACCTACGAGCCGTTCCCGAGTAATCACACCTTCTCCAAATTGGCCAAAAAAAGCGTTGTTGATTTTTCCTGGAAAATACACTAAAAATCCTACGAGCCGTTCCCGAGTAATCACACCTTCTCCAAATTGGCCAAAAAAAGCGTTGCACATTTTTCCTGGAAAATACACTAAAAAACCTACGAGCCGTTCCCGAGTAATCACACCTTCTCCAAATTGGCAAAAAAAAAGCGTTGCTGATTTTTCCTGGAAAATACACTAAAAAACCTACGAGCCGTTTCCGAGTAATCACACCTTCTCCAAATTGGCCAAAAAAAGCGTTGTTGATTTTTCCTGGAAAATACACTAAAAAACCTACGAGCCGTTCCCGAGTAATCACACCTTCTCCAAATTGGCCAAAAAAAGCGTTGCACATTTTTCCTGGAAAATACACTAAAAAACCTACGAGCCGTTCCCGAGTAATCACACCTTCTCCAAATTGGCCAAAAAAAGCGTTGCTGATTTTTCCTGGAAAATACATCAAAAATCTTACGAGCAGTTCCCGAGTAATCACACCTTCTCCAAATTGGCCAAAAAAAAGCGTTGTTGATTTTTCCTGGAAAATACACTAAAAAACCTACGAGCCGTTCCCGAGTAATCACACCTTCTCCAAATTGGCCAAAAAAAGCGTTGCTGATTTTTCCTGGAAAAAACATCAAAAAACCTACGAGCCGTTCCCGAGTAATCACACCTTCTCCAAATTGGCCAAAAAAAGCGTTGCTGATTTTTCCTGGAAAATACATCAAAAATCTTACGAGCAGTTCCCGAGTAATCACACCTTCTCCAAATTGGCCAAAAAAAAGCGTTGTTGATTTTTCCTGGAAAATACACTAAAAAACCTACGAGCCGTTCCCGAGTAATCACACCTTCTCCAAATTGGCCAAAAAAAGCGTTGTTGATTTTTCCTGGAAAATACACTAAAAATCTTACGAGCCGTTCCCGAGTAATCACACCTTCTCCAAATTGGCCAAAAAAATGCGTTGCTGATTTTTCCTGGAAAATACACTAAAAAACCTACGAGCCGTTTCCGAGTAATCACACCTTCTCCAAATTGGCCAAAAAAAGCGTTGTTGATTTTTCCTGGAAAATACACTAAAAAACCTACGAGCCGTTCCCGAGTAATCACACCTTCTCCAAATTGGCCAAAAAAAGCGTTGCACATTTTTCCTGGAAAATACACTAAAAAACCTACGAGCCGTTCCCGAGTAATCACACCTTCTCCAAATTGGCCAAAAAAAGCGTTGCTGATTTTTCCTGGAAAATACATCAAAAATCTTACGAGCAGTTCCCGAGTAATCACACCTTCTCCAAATTGGCCAAAAAAAAGCGTTGTTGATTTTTCCTGGAAAATACACTAAAAAACCTACGAGCCGTTCCCGAGTAATCACACCTTCTCCAAATTGGCCAAAAAAAGCGTTGTTGATTTTTCCTGGAAAATACACTAAAAATCCTACGAGCCGTTCCCGAGTAATCACACCTTCTCCAAATTGGCCAAAAAAAAGCGTTGCTGATTTTTCCTGGAAAATACACTAAAAAACCTACGAGCCGTTCCCGAGTAATCACACCTTCTCCAAATTGGCCAAAAAAAAGCGTTGTTGATTTTTCCTGGAAAATACACTAAAGAACCTACGAGCCGTTCCCGAGTAATCACACCTTCTCCAAATTGGCCAAAAAAAGCGTTGTTGATTTTTCCTGGAAAAAACATCAAAAATCCTACGAGCCGTTCCCGAGTAATCCCATCTTCTCCAAATTGGCAAAAAAAAGCGTTGCTGATTATTCCTGGAAAAAACATCAAAAATCCTACGAGCCGTTCCCGAGTAATCCCATCTTCTCCAAATTGGCCAAAAAAAAGCGTTGCTGATTTTTCCTGGAAAATACACTAAAAAACCTACGAGCCGTTTCCGAGTAATCACACCTTCTCCAAATTGGCCAAAAAAAGCGTTGTTGGTTTTTCCTGGAAAATACACTAAAAAACCTACGAGCCGTTCCCGAGTAATCACACCTTCTCCAAATTGGCCAAAAAAAGCGTTGCACATTTTTCCTGGAAAATACACTAAAACACCTACGAGCCGTTCCCGAGTAATCACACCTTCTCCAAATTGGCCAAAAAAAAGCGTTGCTGATTTTTCCTGGAAAATACACTAAAAAACCTACGAGCCGTTTCCGAGTAATCACACATTCTCCAAATTGGCCAAAAAAAGCGTTGTTGATTTTTCCTGGAAAATACACTAAAAAACCTACGAGCCGTTCCCGAGTAATCACACCTTCTCCAAATTGGCCAAAAAAAGCGTTGCACATTTTTCCTGGAAAATACACTAAAAAACCTACGAGCCGTTCCCGAGTAATCACACCTTCTCCAAATTGGCCAAAAAAAGCGTTGCTGATTTTTCCTGGAAAATACATCAAAAATCTTACGAGCAGTTCCCGAGTAATCACACCTTCTCCAAATTGGCCAAAAAAAAGCGTTGTTGATTTTTCCTGGAAAATAAAAATTAAAAAACCTACGAGCCGTTCCCGAGTAATCACACCTTCTCCAAATTGGCCAAAAAAAGCGTTGCTGATTTTTCCTGGAAAAAACATCAAAAAACCTACGAGCCGTTCCCGAGTAATCACACCTTCTCCAAATTGGCCAAAAAAAGCGTTGCTGATTTTTCCTGGAAAATACATCAAAAATCTTACGAGCAGTTCCCGAGTAATCACACCTTCTCCAAATTGGCCAAAAAAAAGCGTTGTGGATTTTTCCTGGAAAATACACTAAAAAACCTACGAGCCGTTCCCGAGTAATCACACCTTCTCCAAATTAGCCAAAAAAAGCGTTGTTGATTTTTCCTGGAAAATACACTAAAAATCTTACGAGCCGTTCCCGAGTAATCACACCTTCTCCAAATTGGCCAAAAAAAAGCGTTGCTGATTTTTCCTGGAAAATACACTAAAAAACCTACGAGCCGTTTCCGAGTAATCACACCTTCTCCAAATTGGCCAAAAAAAGCGTTGTTGATTTTTCCTGGAAAATACACTAAAAAACCTACGAGCCGTTCCCGAGTAATCACACCTTCTCCAAATTGGCCAAAAAAAGCGTTGCACATTTTTCCTGGAAAATACACTAAAAAACCTACGAGCCGTTCCCGAGTAATCACACCTTCTCCAAATTGGCCAAAAAAAGCGTTGCTGATTTTTCCTGGAAAATACATCAAAAATCTTACGAGCAGTTCCCGAGTAATCACACCTTCTCCAAATTGGCCAAAAAAAAGCGTTGTTGATTTTTCCTGGAAAATACACTAAAAAACCTACGAGCCGTTCCCGAGTAATCACACCTTCTCCAAATTGGCCAAAAAAAGCGTTGTTGATTTTTCCTCGAAAATACACTAAAAATCCTACGAGCCGTTCCCGAGTAATCACACCTTCTCCAAATTGGCCAAAAAAAAGCGTTGCTGATTTTTCCTGGAAAATACACTAAAAAACCTACGAGCCGTTCCCGAGTAATCACACCTTCTCCAAATTGGCCAAAAAAAAGCGTTGTTGATTTTTCCTGGAAAATACACTAAAGAACCTACGAGCCGTTCCCGAGTAATCACACCTTCTCCAAATTGGCCAAAAAAAGCGTTGTTGATTTTTCCTGGAAAATACACTAAAAAACCTACGAGCCGTTCCCGAGTAATCACACCTTCTCCAAATTGGCCAAAAAAAGCGTTGCTGATTTTTCCTGGAAAATACACTAAAAATCTTACGAGCCGTTCCCGAGTAATCACACCTTCTCCAAATTGGCCAAAAAAAGCGTTGCTGATTTTTCCTGGAAAAAACATCAAAAATCTTACGAGCCGTTCCCGAGTAATCACACCTTCTCCAAATTGGCCAAAAAAAAGCGTTGCTGATTTTTCCTGGAAAATACACTAAAAAACCTACGAGCCGTTCCCGAGTAATCCCATCTTCTCCAAATTGGCAAAAAAAAGCGTTGCTGATTATTCCTGGAAAAAACATCAAAAATCCTACGAGCCGTTCCCGAGTAATCCCATCTTCTCCAAATTGGCCAAAAAAAAAGCGTTGCTGATTTTTCCTGGAAAATACACTAAAAAACCTACGAGCCGTTTCCGAGTAATCACACCTTCTCCAAATTGGCCAAAAAAAGCGTTGTTGGTTTTTCCTGGAAAATACACTAAAAAACCTACGAGCCGTTCCCGAGTAATCACACCTTCTCCAAATTGGCCAAAAAAAGCGTTGCACATTTTTCCTGGAAAATACACTAAAAAACCTACGAGCCGTTCCCGAGTAATCACACCTTCTCCAAATTGGCCAAGAAAAAGCGTTGCTGATTTTTCCTGGAAAATACACTAAAAATCTTACGAGCCGTTCCCGAGTAATCACACCTTCTCCAAATTGGCCAAAAAAGCGTTGCTGATTTTTCCTGGAAAAAACATCAAAAATCTTACGAGCCGTTCCCGAGTAATCACACCTTCTCCAAATTGGCCAAAAAAAAGCGTTGCTGATTTTTCCTGGAAAATACACTAAAAAACCTACGAGCCGTTCCCGAGTAATCCCATCTTCTCCAAATTGGCAAAAAAAAGCGTTGCTGATTTTTCCTGGAAAATACATCAAAAATCTTACGAGCAGTTCCCGAGTAATCACACCTTCTCCAAATTGGCCAAAAAAAAGCGTTGTTGATTTTTCCTGGAAAATACACTAAAAAACCTACGAGCCGTTCCCGAGTAATCACACCTTCTCCAAATTGGCCAAAAAAAGCGTTGCTGATTTTTCCTGGAAAAAACATCAAAAAACCTACGAGCCGTTCCCGAGTAATCACACCTTCTCCAAATTGGCCAAAAAAAGCGTTGCTGATTTTTCCTGGAAAATACATCAAAAATCTTACGAGCAGTTCCCGAGTAATCACACCTTCTCCAAATTGGCCAAAAAAAAGCGTTGCTGATTTTTCCTTGAAAATACACTAAAAAACCTACGAGCCGTTTCCGAGTAATCACACCTTCTCCAAATTGGCCAAAAAAAGCGTTGTTGATTTTTCCTGGAAAATACACTAAAAAACCTACGAGCCGTTCCCGAGTAATCACACCTTCTCCAAATTGGCCAAAAAAAGCGTTGCACATTTTTCCTGGAAAATACACTAAAAAACCTACGAGCCGTTCCCGAGTAATCACACCTTCTGCAAATTGGCCAAAAAAAGCGTTGCTGATTTTTCCTGGAAAATACATCAAAAATCTTACGAGCAGTTCCCGAGTAATCACACCTTCTCCAAATTGGCCAAAAAAAAGCGTTGTTGATTTTTCCTGGAAAATACACTAAAAAACCTACGAGCCGTTCCCGAGTAATCACACCTTCTCCAAATTGGCCAAAAAAAGCGTTGTTGATTTTTCCTGGAAAATACACTAAAAATCCTACGAGCCGTTCCCGAGTAATCACACCTTCTCCAAATTGGCCAAAAAAAGGCGTTGCTGATTTTTCCTGGAAAATACACTAAAAAACCTACGAGCCGTTCCCGAGTAATCACACCTTCTCCAAATTGGCCAAAAAAAAGCGTTGTTGATTTTTCCTGGAAAATACACTAAAAAACCTACGAGCCGTTCCCGAGTAATCACACCTTCTCCAAATTGGCCAAAAAAAGCGTTGTTGATTTTTCCTGGAAAATACACTAAAAAACCTACGAGCCGTTCCCGAGTAATCACACCTTCTCCAAATTGGCCAAAAAAAGCGTTGCTGATTTTTCCTGGAAAATACACTAAAAATCTTACGAGCCGTTCCCGAGTAATCACACCTTCTCCAAATTGGCCAAAAAAAGCGTTGCTGATTTTTCCTGGAAAAAACATCAAAAATCTTACGAGCCGTTCCCGAGTAATCACACCTTCTCCAAATTGGCCAAAAAAAAGCGTTGCTGATTTTTCCTGGAAAATACACTAAAAAACCTACGAGCCGTTCCCGAGTAATCCCATCTTCTCCAAATTGGCAAAAAAAAGCGTTGCTGATTTTTCCTGGAAAAAACATCAAAAATCCTACGAGCCGTTCCCGAGTAATCCCATCTTCTCCAAATTGGCCAAAAAAAAGCGTTGCTGATTTTTCCTGGAAAATACACTAAAAATCCTACGAGCCGTTCCCGAGTAATCACACCTTCTCCAAATTGGCCAAAAAAAGCGTTGTTGATTTTTCCTGGAAAATACACTAAAAAACCTACGAGCCGTTCCCGAGTAATCCCATCTTCTCCAAATTGGCCAAAAAAAGCGTTGCTGATTTTTCCTGGAAAATACACTAAAAAACCTACGAGCCGTTCCCGAGTAATCACACCTTCTCCAAATTGGCCAAAAAAAGCGTTGTTGATTTTTCCTGGAAAATACACTAGAAAACCTACGAGCCGTTCCCGAGTAATCACACCTTCTCCAAATTGGCCAAAAAAAAGCGTTGCTGATTTTTCCTGGAAAATACACTAAAAAACCTACGAGCCGTTCCCGAGTAATCCCATCTTCTCCAAATTAGAAAAAAAAGCGTTGCTGATTTTTCCTGGAAAATACACTAAAAATCCTACGAGCCGTTCCCGAGTAATCACACCTTCTCCAAATTGGCCAAAAAAAAGCGTTGCTGATTTTTCCTGGAAAAAACATCAAAAATCTTACGAGCCGTTCCCGAGTAATCACACCTTCTCCAAATTGGCCAAAAAAAGCGTTGCTGATTTTTCCTGGAAAAAACATCAAAAATCTTACGAGCCGTTCCCGAGTAATCACACCTTCTCCAAATTGGCCAAAAAAAAGCGTTGCTGATTTTTCCTGGAAATACACTAAAAAACCTACGAGCCGTTTCCGAGTAATCACACCTTCTCCAAATTAGAAAAAAAAGCGTTGCTGATTTTTCCTGGAAAAAACATCAAAAATCTTACGAGCCGTTCCCGAGTAATCACACCTTCTCCAAATTGGCCAAAAAAAGCGTTGTTGATTTTTCCTGGAAAATACACTAAAAATCTTACGAGCCGTTCCCGAGTAATCACACCTACTCCAAATTAGCCAAAAAAAGCGTTGCTGATTTTTCCTGGAAAATACACTAAAAAACCTACGAGCCGTTCCCGAGTAATCACACCTTCTCCAAATTGGCCAAAAAAAAGCGTTGCTGATTTTTCCTGGAAAATACACTTAAAATCCTACGAGCCGTTCCCGAGTAATCACACCTTATCCAAATTGGCCAAAAAAAAGCGTTGCTGATTTTTCCTGGAAAATACACTAAAAATCTTACGAGCCGTTCCCGAGTAATCACACCTTCTCCAAATTGGCCAAAAAAAGTGTTGCTGATTTTTCCTGGAAAATATATTAAAAATTTTATGAGCCGTTCCCGAGTAATCCCATCTTCTCCAAATTGGCAAAAAAAAGCGTTGTTGATTTTTCCTGGAAAATACACTAAAAATCTTACGAGCCGTTCCCGAGTAATCACACCTTCTCCAAATTGGCCAAAAAAAGTGTTGCTGATTTTTCCTGGAAAATATATTAAAAATTTTATGAGCCGTTCCCGAGTAATCCCATCTTCTCCAAATTGGCCAAAAAAAGCGTTGCTGATTTTTCCTGGAAAATACACTAAAAAACCTACGAGCCGTTCCCGAGTAATCCCATCTTCTCCAAATTAGAAAAAAAAGCGTTGCTGATTTTTCCTGGAAAATACACTAAAAAACCTACGAGCCGTTCCCGAGTAATCACACCTTCTCCAAATTGGCCAAAAAAAAGCGTTGCTGATTTTTCCTGGAAAATACACTAAAAACCTACGAGCCGTTCCCGAGTAATCACACCTTCTCCAAATTGGCCAAAAAAAAGCGTTGCTGATTTTTCCTGGAAAATACATCAAAAATCTTACGAGCCATTCCCGAGTAATCACAGCTTCTCCAAATTGGCCGAAAAAAAGCGTTGCTGATTTTTCCTGGAAAATACACTAAAAATCCTACGAGCCGTTCCCGAGTAATCCCATCTTCTCCAAATTAGAAAAAAAAGCGTTGCTGATTTTTCCTGGAAAATACACTAAAAAACCTACGAGCCGTTCCCGAGTAATCCCATCTTCTCCAAATTAGAAAAAAAAGCGTTGCTGATTTTTCCTGGAATATACACTAAAAAACCTACGAGCCGTTCCCGAGTAATCACACCTTCTCCAAATTGGCCAAAAAAAACGTTGCTGATTTTTCCTGGAAAATACACTAAAAAACCTACGAGCCGTTCCCGAGTAATCACACCTTCTCCAAATTGGCCAAAAAAAAGCGTTGCTGATTTTTCCTGGAAATACACTAAAAAACCTACGAGCCGTTTCCGAGTAATCACACCTTCTCCAAATTAGAAAAAAAAAGCGTTGCTGATTTTTCCTGGAAAAAACATCAAAAATCTTACGAGCCGTTCCCGAGTAATCACACCTTCTCCAAATTGGCCAAAAAAAGCGTTGTTGATTTTTCCTGGAAAATACACTAAAAATCTTACGAGCCGTTCCCGAGTAATCACACCTTCTCCAAATTGGCCAAAAAAAGCGTTGCTGATTTTTCCTGGAAAATACACTAAAAAACCTACGAGCCGTTCCCGAGTAATCACACCTTCTCCAAATTGGCCAAAAAAAAGCGTTGCTGATTTTTCCTGGAAAATACACTTAAAATCCTACGAGCCGTTCCCGAGTAATCACACCTTATCCAAATTGGCCAAAAAAAGGCGTTGCTGATTTTTCCTGGAAAATACACTAAAAATCTTACGAGCCGTTCCCTAGTAATCACACCTTCTCCAAATTGGCCAAAAAAAGTGTTGCTGATTTTTCCTGGAAAATATATTAAAAATTTTATGAGCCGTTCCCGAGTAATCCCATCTTCTCCAAATTGGCCAAAAAAAAGCGTTGCTGATTTTTCCTGGAAAAAACACTAAAAAACCTACGAGCCGTTCCCGAGTAATCCCATCTTCTCCAAATTGGCAAAAAAAAGCGTTGCTGATTTTTCCTGGAAAAAACATCAAAAATCCTACGAGCCGTTCCCGAGTAATCACACCTTCTCCAAATTGGCCAAAAAAAAGCGTTGCTGATTTTTCCTGGAAAAAACATCAAAAATCTTACGAGCCGTTCCCGAGTAATCACACCTTCTCCAAATTGGCCAAAAAAAGCGTTGCTGATTTTTCCTGGAAAAAACATCAAAAATCTTACGAGCCGTTCCCGAGTAATCACACCTTCTCCAAATTGGCCAAAAAAAGCGTTGTTGATTTTTCCTGGAAAATACACTAGAAAACCTACGAGCCGTTCCCGAGTAATCACACCTTCTCCAAATTGGCCAAAAAAAAGCGTTGCTGATTTTTCCTGGAAAATACACTAAAAAACCTACGAGCCGTTCCCGAGTAATCCCATCTTCTCCAAATTAGAAAAAAAAGCGTTGCTGATTTTTCCTGGAAAATACACTAAAAATCCTACGAGCCGTTCCCGAGTAATCACACCTTCTCCAAATTGGCCAAAAAAAAGCGTTGCTGATTTTTCCTGGAAAAAACATCAAAAATCTTACGAGCCGTTCCCGAGTAATCACACCTTCTCCAAATTGGCCAAAAAAAGCGTTGCTGATTTTTCCTGGAAAAAACATCAAAAATCTTACGAGCCGTTCCCGAGTAATCACACCTTCTCCAAATTGGCCAAAAAAAAGCGTTGCTGATTTTTCCTGGAAAATACACTAAAAAACCTACGAGCCGTTCCCGAGTAATCCCATCTTCTCCAAATTGGCCAAAAAAAACGTTGCTGATTTTTCCTGGAAAATACACTAAAAAACCTACGAGCCGTTCCCGAGTAATCACACCTTCTCCAAATTGGCCAAAAAAAAGCGTTGCTGATTTTTCCTGGAAATACACTAAAAAACCTACGAGCCGTTTCCGAGTAATCACACCTTCTCCAAATTAGAAAAAAAAGCGTTGCTGATTTTTCCTGGAAAAAACATTAAAAATCTTACGAGCCGTTCCCGAGTAATCACACCTTCTCCAAATTGGCCAAAAAAAGCGTTGTTGATTTTTCCTGGAAAATACACTAAAAATCTTACGAGCCGTTCCCGAGTAATCACACCTTCTCCAAATTGGCCAAAAAAAGCGTTGCTGATTTTTCCTGGAAAATACACTAAAAAACCTACGAGCCGTTCCCGAGTAATCACACCTTCTCCAAATTGGCCAAAAAAAAAGCGTTGCTGATTTTTCCTGGAAAATACACTTAAAATCCTACGAGCCGTTCCCGAGTAATCACACCTTATCCAAATTGGCCAAAAAAAAGCGTTGCTGATTTTTCCTGGAAAATACACTAAAAATCTTACGAGCCGTTCCCGAGTAATCACACCTTCTCCAAATTGGCCAAAAAAAGTGTTGCTGATTTTTCCTGGAAAATATATTAAAAATTTTATGAGCCGTTCCCGAGTAATCCCATCTTCTCCAAATTGGCAAAAAAAAGCGTTGTTGATTTTTCCTGGAAAATACACTAAAAATCTTACGAGCCGTTCCCGAGTAATCACACCTTCTCCAAATTGGCCAAAAAAAGTGTTGCTGATTTTTCCTGGAAAATATATTAAAAATTTTATGAGCCGTTCCCGAGTAATCCCATCTTCTCCAAATTGGCCAAAAAAAGCGTTGCTGATTTTTCCTGGAAAATACACTAAAAATCTTACGAGCCGTTCCCGAGTAATCACACCTTCTCCAAATTGGCCAAAAAAAAAGCGTTGCTGATTTTTCCTGGAAAATACACTAAAAAACCTACGAGCCGTTCCCGAGTAATCCCATCTTCTACAAATTGGCCAAAAAAAGTGTTGCTGATTTTTCCTGGAAAATACACTAAAAATCCTACGAGCCGTTCCCGAGTAATCACACCTTCTCCAAATTGGCCAAAAAAAAGCGTTGCTGATTTTTCCTGGAAAATACACTAAAAATCCTACGAGCCGTTCCCGAGTAATCACACCTTCTCCAAATTGGCCAAAAAAAGTGTTGCTGATTTTTCCTGGAAAATATATTAAAAATTTTATGAGCCGTTCCCGAGTAATCCCATCTTCTCCAAATTGACAAAAAAAAGCGTTGTTGATTTTTCCTGGAAAATACACTAAAAATCTTACGAGCCGTTCCCGAGTAATCACACCTTCTCCAAATTGGCCAAAAAAAGTGTTGCTGATTTTTCCTGGAAAATATATTAAAAATTTTATGAGCCGTTCCCGAGTAATCCCATCTTCTCCAAATTAGAAAAAAAAGCGTTGCTGATTTTTCCTGGAATATACACTAAAAAACCTACGAGCCGTTCCCGAGTAATCACACCTTCTCCAAATTGGCCAAAAAAATCGTTGCTGATTTTTCCTGGAAAATACACTAAAAATCCTACGAGCCGTTCCCGAGTAATCACACCTTCTCCAAATTGGCCAAAAAAAGCGTTGCTGATTTTTCCTGGAAAATACACTAAAAAACCTACGAGCCGTTCCCGAGTAATCCCATCTTCTACAAATTGGCCAAAAAAAGTGTTGCTGATTTTTCCTGGAAAATACACTAAAAATCCTACGAGCAGTTCCCAAGTAATCCCATCTTCTCCAAATTAGAAAAAAGGCGTTGCTGATTTTTCCTGGAAAATACACTAAAACACCTACGAGCCGTTCCCGAGTAATCACACCTTCTCCAAATTGGCCAAAAAAAAAGCGTTGCTGATTTTTCCTGGAATATACACTAAAAAACCTACGAGCCGTTCCCGAGTAATCACACCTTCTCCAAATTGGCCAAAAAAATCGTTGCTGATTTTTCCTGGAAAATACACTAAAAATCCTACGAGCCGTTCCCGAGTAATCACACCTTCTCCAAATTGGCCAAAAAAAGCGTTGCTGATTTTTCCTGGAAAATACACTAAAAATCTTACGAGCCGTTCCCGAGTAATCACACCTTCTCCAAATTGGCCAAAAAAAAAGCGTTGCTGATTTTTCCTGGAAAATACACTAAAAAACCTACGAGCCGTTCCCGAGTAATCCCATCTTCTACAAATTGGCCAAAAAAAGTGTTGCTGATTTTTCCTGGAAAATACACTAAAAATCCTACGAGCAGTTCCCAAGTAATCCCATCTTCTCCAAATTAGAAAAAAAAGCGTTGCTGATTTTTCCTGGAAAATAAACTAAAAAACCTACGAGCCGTTCCCGAGTAATCACACCTTCTCCAAATTGGCCAAAAAAAAAGCGTTACTGATTTTTCCTGGAAATTACACTAAAAATCTTACGAGCCGTTCCCGAGTAATCACACCTTCTCCAAATTGGCCAAAAAAAAGCGTTGCTGATTTTTCCTGGAAAAAACATCAAAAATCTTACGAGCCGTTCCCGAGTAATCACACCTTCTCCAAATTGGCCAAAAAAAAAGCGTTGCTGATTTTTCCTGGAAAATACACTAAAAAACCTACGAGCCGTTCCCGAGTAATCACACCTTCTCCAAATTGGCAAAAAAAAGCGTTGCTGATTTTTCCTGGAAATTACACTAAAAATCCTACGAGCCGTTCCCGAGTAATCACACCTTCTCCAAATTGGCCAAAAAAAGCGTTGCTGATTTTTCCTGGAAAATACACTAAAAATCTTACGAGCCGTTCCCGAGTAATCCCATCTTCTCCAAATTGGCCAAAAAAAAGCGTTGCTGATTTTTCCTGAAAAATACACTAAAAAACCTACGAGCCGTTCCCGAGTAATCACACCTTCTCCAAATTGGCCAAAAAAAAGCGTTGCTGATTTTTCCTGGAAAATACACTAAAAATCCTACGAGCCGTTCCCGAGTAATCACACCTTCTCCAAATTGGCCAAAAAAAGTGTTGCTGATTTTTCCTGGAAAATATATTAAAAATTTTATGAGCCGTTCCCGAGTAATCACACCTTCTCCAAATTGGCCAAAAAAAGCGTTGCTGATTTTTCCTGGAAAATACACTAAAAATCTTACGAGCCGTTCCCGAGTAATCACACCTTCTCCAAATTGGCCAAAAAAAAGCGTTGCTGATTTTTCCTGGAAAAAACATCAAAAATCTTACGAGCCGTTCCCGAGTAATCCCATCTTCTCCAAATTGGCCAAAAAAAAGCGTTGCTGATTTTTCCTGGAAAATACACTAAAAATCCTACGAGCCGTTCACGAGTAATCACACCTTCTCCAAATTGGCCAAAAAAAAGCGTTGCTGATTTTTCCTGGAAAAAACATCAAAAATCCTACGAGCCGTTCCCGAGTAATCCCATCTTCTCCAAATTAGAAAAAAAAGCGTTGCTGATTTTTCCTGGAAAATACACTAAAAAACCTACGAGCCGTTCCCGAGTAATCACACCTTCTCCAAATTGGCCAAAAAAAAAGCGTTGCTGATTTTTCCTGGAAAATACACTAAAAAACCTACGAGCCGTTCCCGAGTAATCACACCTTATCCAAATTGGCCAAAAAAAGCGTTGCTGATTTTTCCTGGAAAAAACATCAAAAATCTTACGAGCCGTTCCCGAGTAATCACACCTTCTCCAAATTGGCCAAAAAAAGCGTTGCACATTTTTCCTGGAAAATACACTAAAAAACCTACGAGCCGTTCCCGAGTAATCCCATCTTCTCCAAATTGGCCAAAAAAAGCGTTGCTGATTTTTCCTGGAAAATACACTAAAAAACCTACGAGCCGTTCCCGAGTAATCACACCTTCTCCAAATTGGCCAAAAAAAGCGTTGCTGATTTTTCCTGGAAAAAACATCAAAAATCTTACGAGCCGTTCCCGAGTAATCACACCTTCTCCAAATTGGCCAAAAAAAGCGTTGCTGATTTTTCCTGGAAAATACACTAAAAATCCTACGAGCCGTTCCCGAGTAATCACACCTTCTCCAAATTAGAAAAAAAAGCGTTGCTGATTTTTCCTGGAAAAAACATCAAAAATCCTACGAGCCGTTTCCGAGTAATCACACCTTCTCCAAATTAGAAAAAAAAAGCGTTGCTGATTTTTCCTGGAAAATACACTAAAAAACCTACGAGCCGTTCCCGAGTAATCACACCTTCTCCAAATTGGCCAAAAAAAGCGTTGCTGATTTTTCCTGGAAAATACACTAAAAAACCTACGAGCCGTTCCCGAGTAATCACACCTTCTCCAAATTGGCCAAAAAAAGCGTTGCTGATTTTTCCTGGAAAAAACATCAAAAATCTTACGAGCCGTTCCCGAGTAATCACACCTTCTCCAAATTGGCCAAAAAAAGCGTTGCTGATTTTTCCTGGAAAATACACTAAAAATCCTACGAGCCGTTCCCGAGTAATCACACCTTCTCCAAATTGGCCAAAAAAAGCGTTGCTGATTTTTCCTGGAAAATACACTAAAAATCCTACGAGCCGTTCCCGAGTAATCACACCTTCTCCAAATTGGCCAAAAAAAAGCGTTGCTGATTTTTCCTGGAAAATACACTAAAAAACCCACGAGCCGTTCCCGAGTAATCACACCTTCTCCAAATTGGCAAAAAAAAGCGTTGTTGATTTTTCCTGGAAATTACACTAAAAATCCTACGAGCCGTTCCCGAGTAATCACACCTTCTCCAAATTAGAAAAAAAAGCGTTGCTGATTTTTCCTGGAAAATATATTAAAAATTTTATGAGCCGTTCCCGAGTAATCACACCTTCTCCAAATTGGCAAAAAAAAAGCGTTGCTGATTTTTCCTGGAAAATACACTAAAAAACCTACGAGCCGTTCCCGAGTAATCCCATCTTCTCCAAATTGGCCAAAAAAAGCGTTGTTGATTTTTCCTGGAAAATACACTAAAAAACCTACGAGCCGTTCCCGAGTAATCACACCTTCTCCAAATTGGCCAAAAAAAGCGTTGCTGATTTTTCCTGGAAAATACACTAAAAATCCTACGAGCCGTTCCCGAGTAATCACACCTTCTCCAAATTGGCCAAAAAAAAGCGTTGCTGATTTTTCCTGGAAAATACACTAAAAATCCTACGAGCCGTTCCCGAGTAATCCCACCTTCTCCAAATTGGCCAAAAAAAGCGTTGTTGATTTTTCCTGGAAAATACACTAAAAAACCTACGAGCCGTTCCCGAGTAATCACACCTTCTCCAAATTGGCAAAAAAAAGCGTTGTTGATTTTTCCTGGAAATTACACTAAAAATCCTACGAGCCGTTCCCGAGTAATCACACCTTCTCCAAATTAGAAAAAAAAGCGTTGCTGATTTTTCCTGGAAAATATATTAAAAATTTTATGAGCCGTTCCCGAGTAATCACACCTTCTCCAAATTGGCAAAAAAAAAGCGTTGCTGATTTTTCCTGGAAAATACACTAAAAAACCTACGAGCCGTTCCCGAGTAATCCCATCTTCTCCAAATTGGCCAAAAAAAGTGTTGCTGATTTTTCCTGGAAATTACACTAAAAATCCTACGAGCCGTTCCCGAGTAATCACACCTTCTCCAAATTGGCCAAAAAAAAGCGTTGCTGATTTTTCCTGGAAAATACACTAAAAAACCTACGAGCCGTTCCCGAGTAATCACACCTTCTCCAAATTGGCCAAAAAAAAGCGTTGTTGATTTTTCCTGGAAAATATATTAAAAATTTTATGAGCCGTTCCCGAGTAATCACACCTTCTCCAAATTGGCCAAAAAAAGTGTTGCTGATTTTTCCTGGAAATTACACTAAAAATCCTACGAGCCGTTCCCGAGTAATCCCATCTTCTCCAAATTGGCCAAAAAAAGCGTTGCTGATTTTTCCTGGAAAATACACTAAAAATCTTATGAGCCGTTCCCGAGTAATCACACCTTCTCCAAATTGGCCAAAAAAAAGCGTTGCTGATTTTTCCTGGAAAATACACTAAAAAACCTACGAGCCGTTCCCGAGTAATCACACCTTCTCCAAATTGGCCAAAAAAAAAGCGTTGCTGATTTTTCCTGGAAAAAACATCAAAAATCCTACGAGCCGTTCCCGAGTAATCACACCTTCTCCAAATTGGCCAAAAAAAAGCGTTGCTGATTTTTCCTGGAAAATACACTAAAAATCCTACGAGCAGTTCCCGAGTAATCCCATCTTCTCCAAATTGGCCAAAAAAAGCGTTGCTGATTTTTCCTGGAAAATACACTAAAAAACCTACGAGCCGTTCCCGAGTAATCACACCTTCTCCAAATTAGAAAAAAAAGCGTTGCTGATTTTTCCTGGAAAATACACTAAAAAACCTACGAGCCGTTCCCGAGTAATCACACCTTCTCCAAATTGGCCAAAAAAAGCGTTGCTGATTTTTCCTGGAAAATACACTAAAAATCTTACGAGCCGTTCCCGAGTAAGCACACCTTCTCCAAATTGGCCAAAAAAAGTGTTGCTGATTTTTCCTGGAAAATATATTAAAAATTTTATGAGCCGTTCCCGAGTAATCACACCTTCTCCAAATTGGCCAAAAAAAAAGCGTTGCTGATTTTTCCTGGAAAATACACTAAAAAACCTACGAGCCGTTCCCGAGTAATCACACCTTATCCAAATTGGCCAAAAAAAGCGTTGCTGATTTTTCCTGGAAAAAACATCAAAAATCTTACGAGCCGTTCCCGAGTAATCACACCTTCTCCAAATTGGCCAAAAAAAGCGTTGCACATTTTTCCTGGAAAATACACTAAAAAACCTACGAGCCGTTCCCGAGTAATCCCATCTTCACCAAATTGGCCAAAAAAAGCGTTGCTGATTTTTCCTGGAAAATACACTAAAAAACCTACGAGCCGTTCCCGAGTAATCACACCTTCTCCAAATTGGCCAAAAAAAGCGTTGCTGATTTTTCCTGGAAAAAACATCAAAAATCTTACGAGCCGTTCCCGAGTAATCACACCTTCTCCAAATTGGCCAAAAAAAGCGTTGCTGATTTTTCCTGGAAAATACACTAAAAATCCTACGAGCCGTTCCCGAGTAATCACACCTTCTCCAAATTAGAAAAAAAAGCGTTGCTGATTTTTCCTGGAAAAAACATCAAAAATCCTACGAGCCGTTTCCGAGTAATCACACCTTCTCCAAATTAGAAAAAAAAAGCGTTGCTGATTTTTCCTGGAAAATACACTAAAAAACCTACGAGCCGTTCCCGAGTAATCACACCTTCTCCAAATTGGCCAAAAAAAGCGTTGCTGATTTTTCCTGGAAAATACACTAAAAAACCTACGAGCCGTTCCCGAGTAATCACACCTTCTCCAAATTGGCCAAAAAAAGCGTTGCTGATTTTTCCTGGAAAAAACATCAAAAATCTTACGAGCCGTTCCCGAGTAATCACACCTTCTCCAAATTGGCCAAAAAAAGCGTTGCTGATTTTTCCTGGAAAATACACTAAAAATCCTACGAGCCGTTCCCGAGTAATCACACCTTCTCCAAATTGGCCAAAAAAAGCGTTGCTGATTTTTCCTGGAAAATACACTAAAAATCCTACGAGCCGTTCCCGAGTAATCACACCTTCTCCAAATTGGCCAAAAAAAAGCGTTGCTGATTTTTCCTGGAAAATACACTAAAAAACCCACGAGCCGTTCCCGAGTAATCACACCTTCTCCAAATTGGAAAAAAAAAGCGTTGTTGATTTTTCCTGGAAATTACACTAAAAATCCTACGAGCCGTTCCCGAGTAATCACACCTTCTCCAAATTAGAAAAAAAAGCGTTGCTGATTTTTCCTGGAAAATATATTAAAAATTTTATGAGCCGTTCCCGAGTAATCACACCTTCTCCAAATTGGCAAAAAAAAAGCGTTGCTGATTTTTCCTGGAAAATACACTAAAAAACCTACGAGCCGTTCCCGAGTAATCCCATCTTCTCCAAATTGGCCAAAAAAAGCGTTGTTGATTTTTCCTGGAAAATACACTAAAAAACCTACGAGCCGTTCCCGAGTAATCACACCTTCTCCAAATTGGCCAAAAAAAGCGTTGCTGATTTTTCCTGGAAAATACACTAAAAATCCTACGAGCCGTTCCCGAGTAATCACACCTTCTCCAAATTGGCCAAAAAAAAGCGTTGCTGATTTTTCCTGGAAAATACACTAAAAATCCTACGAGCCGTTCCCGAGTAATCCCACCTTCTCCAAATTGGCCAAAAAAAGCGTTGTTGATTTTTCCTGGAAAATACACTAAAAAACCTACGAGCCGTTCCCGAGTAATCACACCTTCTCCAAATTGGCAAAAAAAAGCGTTGTTGATTTTTCCTGGAAATTACACTAAAAATCCTACGAGCCGTTCCCGAGTAATCACACCTTCTCCAAATTAGAAAAAAAAGCGTTGCTGATTTTTCCTGGAAAATATATTAAAAATTTTATGAGCCGTTCCCGAGTAATCACACCTTCTCCAAATTGGCAAAAAAAAAGCGTTGCTGATTTTTCCTGGAAAATACACTAAAAAACCTACGAGCCGTTCCCGAGTAATCCCATCTTCTCCAAATTGGCCAAAAAAAGTGTTGCTGATTTTTCCTGGAAATTACACTAAAAATCCTACGAGCCGTTCCCGAGTAATCACACCTTCTCCAAATTGGCCAAAAAAAAGCGTTGCTGATTTTTCCTGGAAAATACACTAAAAAACCTACGAGCCGTTCCCGAGTAATCACACCTTCTCCAAATTGGCCAAAAAAAAGCGTTGTTGATTTTTCCTGGAAAATATATTAAAAATTTTATGAGCCGTTCCCGAGTAATCACACCTTCTCCAAATTGGCCAAAAAAAGTGTTGCTGATTTTTCCTGGAAATTACACTAAAAATCCTACGAGCCGTTCCCGAGTAATCCCATCTTCTCCAAATTGGCCAAAAAAAGCGTTGCTGATTTTTCCTGGAAAATACACTAAAAATCTTATGAGCCGTTCCCGAGTAATCACACCTTCTCCAAATTGGCCAAAAAAAAGCGTTGCTGATTTTTCCTGGAAAATACACTAAAAAACCTACGAGCCGTTCCCGAGTAATCACACCTTCTCCAAATTGGCCAAAAAAAAAGCGTTGCTGATTTTTCCTGGAAAAAACATCAAAAATCCTACGAGCCGTTCCCGAGTAATCACACCTTCTCCAAATTGGCCAAAAAAAAGCGTTGCTGATTTTTCCTGGAAAATACACTAAAAATCCTACGAGCAGTTCCCGAGTAATCCCATCTTCTCCAAATTGGCCAAAAAAAGCGTTGCTGATTTTTCCTGGAAAATACACTAAAAAACCTACGAGCCGTTCCCGAGTAATCACACCTTCTCCAAATTAGAAAAAAAAGCGTTGCTGATTTTTCCTGGAAAATACACTAAAAAACCTACGAGCCGTTCCCGAGTAATCACACCTTCTCCAAATTGGCCAAAAAAAGCGTTGCTGATTTTTCCTGGAAAATACACTAAAAATCTTACGAGCCGTTCCCGAGTAAGCACACCTTCTCCAAATTGGCCAAAAAAAGTGTTGCTGATTTTTCCTGGAAAATATATTAAAAATTTTATGAGCCGTTCCCGAGTAATCACACCTTCTCCAAATTGGCCAAAAAAAGTGTTGCTGATTTTTCCTGGAAATTACACTAAAAATCCTACGAGCCGTTCCCGAGTAATCCCATCTTCTCCAAATTAGAAAAAAAAAGCGTTGCTGATTTTTCCTGGAAAATACACTAAAAATCCTACAAGCCGTTCCCGAGTAATCACACCTTCTCCAAATTGGCCAAAAAAAAGCGTTGCTGATTTTTCCTGGAAAATACACTAAAAATCCTACGAGCCGTTCCCGAGTAATCACACCTTCTCCAAATTGGCCAAAAAAAAAGCGTTGCTGATTTTTCCTGGAAAAAACATCAAAAATCCTACGAGCCGTTCCCGAGTAATCACACCTTCTCCAAATTGGCCAAAAAAAAGCGTTGCTGATTTTTCCTGGAAAAAACATCAAAAATCCTACGAGCCGTTCCCGAGTAATCCCATCTTCTCCAAATTAGAAAAAAAAGCGTTGCTGATTTTTCCTGGAAAATACACTAAAAAACCTACGAGCCGTTCCCGAGTAATCACACCTTCTCCAAATTGGCCAAAAAAAAAGCGTTGCTGATTTTTCCTGGAAAATACACTAAAAAACCTACGAGCCGTTCCCGAGTAATCACACCTTATCCAAATTGGCCAAAAAAAGCGTTGCTGATTTTTCCTGGAAAAAACATCAAAAATCTTACGAGCCGTTCCCGAGTAATCCCATCTTCTCCAAATTGGCCAAAAAAAAGCGTTGCTGATTTTTCCTGGAAAAAACATCAAAAATCCTACGAGCCGTTCCCGAGTAATCCCATCTTCTCCAAATTAGAAAAAAAAGCGTTGCTGATTTTTCCTGGAAAATACACTAAAAAACCTACGAGCCGTTCCCGAGTAATCACACCTTCTCCAAATTGGCCAAAAAAAAAGCGTTGCTGATTTTTCCTGGAAAATACACTAAAAAACCTACGAGCCGTTCCCGAGTAATCACACCTTATCCAAATTGGCCAAAAAAAGCGTTGCTGATTTTTCCTGGAAAAAACATCAAAAATCTTACGAGCCGTTCCCGAGTAATCACACCTTCTCCAAATTGGCCAAAAAAAGCGTTGCACATTTTTCCTGGAAAATACACTAAAAAACCTACGAGCCGTTCCCGAGTAATCCCATCTTCTCCAAATTGGCCAAAAAAAGCGTTGCTGATTTTTCCTGGAAAATACACTAAAAAACCTACGAGCCGTTCCCGAGTAATCACACCTTCTCCAAATTGGCCAAAAAAAGCGTTGCTGATTTTTCCTGGAAAAAACATCAAAAATCTTACGAGCCGTTCCCGAGTAATCACACCTTCTCCAAATTGGCCAAAAAAAGCGTTGCTGATTTTTCCTGGAAAATACACTAAAAATCCTACGAGCCGTTCCCGAGTAATCACACCTTCTCCAAATTAGAAAAAAAAGCGTTGCTGATTTTTCCTGGAAAAAACATCAAAAATCCTACGAGCCGTTTCCGAGTAATCACACCTTCTCCAAATTAGAAAAAAAAAGCGTTGCTGATTTTTCCTGGAAAATACACTAAAAAACCTACGAGCCGTTCCCGAGTAATCACACCTTCTCCAAATTGGCCAAAAAAAGCGTTGCTGATTTTTCCTGGAAAATACACTAAAAAACCTACGAGCCGTTCCCGAGTAATCACACCTTCTCCAAATTGGCCAAAAAAAGCGTTGCTGATTTTTCCTGGAAAAAACATCAAAAATCTTACGAGCCGTTCCCGAGTAATCACACCTTCTCCAAATTGGCCAAAAAAAGCGTTGCTGATTTTTCCTGGAAAATACACTAAAAATCCTACGAGCCGTTCCCGAGTAATCACACCTTCTCCAAATTGGCCAAAAAAAGCGTTGCTGATTTTTCCTGGAAAATACACTAAAAATCCTACGAGCCGTTCCCGAGTAATCACACTCTCCAAATTGGCCAAAAAAAAGCGTTGCTGATTTTTCCTGGAAAATACACTAAAAAACCTACGAGCCGTTCCCGAGTAATCACACCTTCTCCAAATTGGCCAAAAAAAGCGTTGTTGATTTTTCCTGGAATATACACTAAAAATCTTACGAGCCGTTCCCGAGTAATCACACCTTCTCCAAATTGGCCAAAAAAAGCGTTGCTGATTTTTCCTGGAAAATACACTAAAAATCTTACGAGCCGTTTCCGAGTAATCACACCTTCTCCAAATTGGCCAAAAAAAGCGTTGTTGATTTTTCCTGGAAAATACACTAAAAATCCTACGAGCCGTTCCCGAGTAATCACACCTTCTCCAAATTGGCCAAAAAAAAGCGTTGCTGATTTTTCCTGGAAAATACACTAAAAATCCTACGAGCCGTTCCCGAGTAATCCCACCTTCTCCAAATTGGCCAAAAAAAGCGTTGTTGATTTTTCCTGGAAAATACACTAAAAAACCTACGAGCCGTTCCCGAGTAATCACACCTTCTCCAAATTGGCCAAAAAAAGCGTTGCTGATTTTTCCTGGAAAATACACTAAAAATCCTACGAGCCGTTCCCGAGTAATCACACCTTCTCCAAATTGGCCAAAAAAAAGCGTTGCTGATTTTTCCTGGAAAATACACTAAAAAACCTACGAGCCGTTCCCGAGTAATCACACCTTCTCCAAATTGGCCAAAAAAGCGTTGCTGATTTTTCCTGGAAAAAACATCAAAAATCTTACGAGCCGTTCCCGAGTAATCACACCTTCTCCAAATTGGCAAAAAAAAGCGTTGTTGATTTTTCCTGGAAAATACACTAAAAATCTTACGAGCCGTTCCCGAGTAATCCCATCTTCTCCAAATTGGCCAAAAAAAAACGTTGCTGATTTTTCCTGGAAAATACACTAAAAAACCTACGAGCCGTTCCCGAGTAATCCCAACTTCTCCAAATTGGCCAAAAAAAGCGTTGTTGATTTTTCCTGGAAAATACACTAAAAATCCTACGAGCCGTTCCCGAGTAATCACACCTTCTCCAAATTGGCAAAAAAAAGCGTTGCTGATTTTTCCTGGAAAATACACTAAAAATCCTACGAGCCGTTCCCGAGTAATCCCAACTTCTCCAAATTGGCCAAAAAAAAGCGTTGTTGATTTTTCCTGGAAAATACACTAAAAATCCTACCAGCCGTTCCCGAGTAATCACACCTTCTCCAAATTGGCAAAAAAAAGCGTTGTTGATTTTTCCTGGAAAATACACTAAAAATCCTACGAGCCGTTCCCGAGTAATCACACCTTCTCCAAATTGGCCAAAAAAAGCGTTGTTGATTTTTCCTGGAAAAAACATCAAAAATCCTACGAGCCGTTCCCGAGTAATCCCATCTTCTCCAAATTGGCCAAAAAAAAGCGTTGCTGATTTTTCCTGGAAAATACACTAAAAATCTTACGAGCCGTTCCCGAGTAATCACACCTTCTCCAAATTGGCCAAAAAAAAAACGTTGCTGATTTTTCCTGGAAAATACACTAAAAATCTTACGAGCCGTTCCCGAGTAATCACACCTTCTCCAAATTGGCCAAAAAAAGCGTTGCTGATTTTTCCTGGAAAAAACATCAAAAATCTTACGAGCCGTTCCCGAGTAATCACACCTTCTTCAAATTGGCAAAAAAAAAGCGTTGCTGATTTTTCCTGGAAAATACACTAAAAATCTTACGAGCCGTTCCCGAGTAATCACACCTTCTCCAAATTGGCCAAAAAAAAAACGTTGCTGATTTTTCCTGGAAAATACACTAAAAATCCTACGAGCCGTTCCCGAGTAATCACACCTTCTCCAAATTGGCCAAAAAAAGCGTTGTTGATTTTTCCTGGAAAAAACATCAAAAATCCTATGAGCCGTTTCCGAGTAATCACACCTTCTCCAAATTAGAAAAAAAAAGCGTTGCTGATTTTTCCTGGAAAATACACTAAAAAACCTACGAGCCGTTCCCGAGTAATCACACCTTCTCCAAATTGGCCAAAAAAAGCGTTGCTGATTTTTCCTGGAAAATACACTAAAAAACCTACGAGCCGTTCCCGAGTAATCACACCTTCTCCAAATTGGCCAAAAAAAGCGTTGCTGATTTTTCCTGGAAAAAACATCAAATATCTTACGAGCCGTTCCCGAGTAATCACACCTTCTCCAAATTGGCCAAAAAAAGCGTTGCTGATTTTTCCTGGAAAATACACTAAAAATCCTACGAGCCGTTCCCGAGTAATCACACCTTCTCCAAATTGGCCAAAAAAAGCGTTGCTGATTTTTCCTGGAAAATACACTAAAAATCCTACGAGCCGTTCCCGAGTAATCACACCTTCTCCAAATTGGCCAAAAAAAAGCGTTGCTGATTTTTCCTGGAAAATACACTAAAAAACCTACGAGCCGTTCCCGAGTAATCACACCTTCTCCAAATTGGCCAAAAAAAGCGTTGTTGATTTTTCCTGGAAAATACACTAAAAATCTTACGAGCCGTTCCCGAGTAATCACACCTTCTCCAAATTGGCCAAAAAAAGCGTTGCTGATTTTTCCTGGAAAATACACTAAAAATCTTACGAGCCGTTCCCGAGTAATCACACCTTCTCCAAATTGGCCAAAAAAAAGCGTTGCTGATTTTTCCTGGAAAATACACTAAAAATCCTACGAGCCGTTCCCGAGTAATCCCACCTTCTCCAAATTGGCCAAAAAAAGCGTTGTTGATTTTTCCTGGAAAATACACTAAAAAACCTACGAGCCGTTCCCGAGTAATCACACCTTCTCCAAATTGGCCAAAAAAAGCGTTGCTGATTTTTCCTGGAAAATACACTAAAAACCCTACGAGCCGTTTCCGAGTAATCACACCTTCTCCAAATTGGCCAAAAAAAAGCGTTGCTGATTTTTCCTGGAAAATACACTAAAAAACCTACGAGCCGTTCCCGAGTAATCACACCTTCTCCAAATTGGCCAAAAAAGCGTTGCTGATTTTTCCTGGAAAAAACATCAAAAATCTTACGAGCCGTTCCCGAGTAATCACACACACCTTCTCCAAATTGGCAAAAAAAAGCGTTGTTGATTTTTCCTGGAAAATACACTAAAAATCTTACGAGCCGTTCCCGAGTAATCCCATCTTCTCCAAATTGGCCAAAAAAAAAACGTTGCTGATTTTTCCTGGAAAATACACTAAAAAACCTACGAGCCGTTCCCGAGTAATCCCAACTTCTCCAAATTGGCCAAAAAAAGCGTTGTTGATTTTTCCTGGAAAATACACTAAAAATCCTACGAGCCGTTCCCGAGTAATCACACCTTCTCCAAATTGGCAAAAAAAAGCGTTGCTGATTTTTCCTGGAAAATACACTAAAAATCCTACGAGCCTTTCCCGAGTAATCCCAACTTCTCCAAATTGGCCAAAAAAAGCGTTGTTGATTTTTCCTGGAAAATACACTAAAAATCCTACCAGCCGTTCGCGAGTAATCACACCTTCTCCAAATTGGCAAAAAAAAGCGTTGTTGATTTTTCCTGGAAAATACACTAAAAATCCTACGAGCCGTTCCCGAGTAATCACACCTTCTCCAAATTGGCCAAAAAAAGCGTTGTTGATTTTTCCTGGAAAAAACATCAAAAATCCTACGAGCCGTTCCCGAGTAATCCCATCTTCTCCAAATTGGCCAAAAAAAAGCGTTGCTGATTTTTCCTGGAAAATACACTAAAAATCTTACGAGCCGTTCCCGAGTAATCACACCTTCTCCAAATTGGCCAAAAAAAAAACGTTGCTGATTTTTCCTGGAAAATACACTAAAAATCCTACGAGCCGTTCCCGAGTAATCACACCTTCTCCAAATTGGCCAAAAAAAGCGTTGTTGATTTTTCCTGGAAAAAACATCAAAAATCCTATGAGCCGTTTCCGAGTAATCACACCTTCTCCAAATTAGAAAAAAAAAGCGTTGCTGATTTTTCCTGGAAAATACACTAAAAAACCTACGAGCCGTTCCCGAGTAATCACACCTTCTCCAAATTGGCCAAAAAAAGCGTTGCTGATTTTTCCTGGAAAATACACTAAAAAACCTACGAGCCGTTCCCGAGTAATCACACCTTCTCCAAATTGGCCAAAAAAAGCGTTGCTGTGTTTTCCTGGAAAAAACATCAAAAATCTTACGAGCCGTTCCCGAGTAATCACACCTTCTCCAAATTGGCCAAAAAAAGCGTTGCTGATTTTTCCTGGAAAATACACTAAAAATCCTACGAGCCGTTCCCGAGTAATCACACCTTCTCCAAATTGGCCAAAAAAAGCGTTGCTGATTTTTCCTGGAAAATACACTAAAAATCCTACGAGCCGTTCCCGAGTAATCACACCTTCTCCAAATTGGCCAAAAAAAAGCGTTGCTGATTTTTCCTGGAAAATACACTAAAAAACCTACGAGCCGTTCCCGAGTAATCACACCTTCTCCAAATTGGCCAAAAAAAAGCGTTGTTGATTTTTCCTGGAAAATACACTAAAAATCTTACGAGCCGTTCCCGAGTAATCACACCTTCTCCAAATTGGCCAAAAAAAGCGTTGCTGATTTTTCCTGGAAAATACTTTAAAAATCTTACGAGCCGTTTCCGAGTAATCACACCTTCTCCAAATTGGCCAAAAAAAGCGTTGTTGATTTTTCATGGAAAATACACTAAAAATCCTACGAGCCGTTCCCGAGTAATCACACCTTCTCCAAATTGGCCAAAAAAAAGCGTTGCTGATTTTTCCTGGAAAATACACTAAAAATCCTACGAGCCGTTCCCGAGTAATCCCACCTTCTCCAAATTGGCCAAAAAAAGCGTTGTTGATTTTTCCTGGAAAATACACTAAAAAACCTACGAGCCGTTCCCGAGTAATCACACCTTCTCCAAATTGGCCAAAAAAAGCGTTGCTGATTTTTCCTGGAAAATACACTAAAAACCCTACGAGCCGTTCCCGAGTAATCACACCTTCTCCAAATTGGCCAAAAAAAAGCGTTGCTGATTTTTCCTGGAAAATACACTAAAAAACCTACGAGCCGTTCCCGAGTAATCACACCTTCTCCAAATTGGCCAAAAAAGCGTTGCTGATTTTTCCTGGAAAAAACATCAAAAATCTTACGAGCCGTTCCCGAGTAATCACACCTTCTCCAAATTGGCAAAAAAAAGCGTTGTTGATTTTTCCTGGAAAATACACTAAAAATCTTACGAGCCGTTCCCGAGTAATCCCATCTTCTCCAAATTGGCCAAAAAAAAACGTTGCTGATTTTTCCTGGAAAATACACTAAAAAACCTACGAGCCGTTCCCGAGTAATCCAACTTCTCCAAATTGGCCAAAAAAAGCGTTGTTGATTTTTCTTGGAAAATACACTAAAAATCCTACGAGCCGTTCCCGAGTAATCACACCTTCTCCAAATTGGCAAAAAAAAGCGTTGCTGATTTTTCCTGGAAAATACACTAAAAATCCTACGAGCCGTTCCCGAGTAATCCCAACTTCTCCAAATTGGCCAAAAAAAGCGTTGTTGATTTTTCCTGGAAAATACACTAAAAATCCTACCCAGCCGTTCCCGAGTAATCACACCTTCTCCAAATTGGCAAAAAAAACGTTGTTGATTTTTCCTGGAAAATACACTAAAAATCCTACGAGCCGTTCCCGAGTAATCACACCTTCTCCAAATTGGCCAAAAAAAGCGTTGTTGATTTTTCCTGGAAAAAACATCAAAAATCCTACGAGCCGTTCCCGAGTAATCCCATCTTCTCCAAATTGGCCAAAAAAAGCGTTGCTGATTTTTCCTGGAAAATACACTAAAAATCTTACGAGCCGTTCCCGAGTAATCACACCTTCTCCAAATTGGCCAAAAAAAAAACGTTGCTGATTTTTCCTGGAAAATACACTAAAAATCTTACGAGCCGTTCCCGAGTAATCACACCTTCTCCAAATTGGCCAAAAAAAGCGTTGCTGATTTTTCCTGGAAAAAACATCAAAAATCTTACGAGCCGTTCCCGAGTAATCACACCTTCTTCAAATTGGCAAAAAAAAGCGTTGTTGATTTTTCCTGGAAAATACACTAAAAATCTTACGAGCCGTTCCCGAGTAATCCCATCTTCTCCAAATTGGCCAAAAAAAGCGTTGCTGATTTTTCCTGGAAAAAACATCAAAAATCTTACGAGCCGTTCCCGAGTAATCACACCTTCTCCAAATTGGCCAAAAAAAGCGTTGCTGATTTTTCCTGGAAAATACACTAAAAAACCTACGAGCCGTTCCCGAGTAATCCCATCTTCTCCAAATTGGCCAAAAAAAGCGTTGCTGATTTTTCCTGGAAAACACACTAAAAAACCTACGAGCCGTTCCCGAGTAATCCCATCTTCTCCAAATTGGCCAAAAAAAGCGTTGCTGATTTTTCCTGGAAAATACACTAAAAATCTTACGAGCCGTTCCCGAGTAATCACACCTTCTCCAAATTGGCCAAAAAAAGCGTTGCTGATTTTTCCTGGAAAATACACTAAAAATCTTACGAGCCGTTCCCGAGTAATCACACCTTCTCCAAATTGGCCAAAAAAAGCGTTGCTGATTTTTCCTGGAAAATTCACTAAAAACCTACGAGCCGTTCCCGAGTAATCACACCTTCTCCAAATTGGCCAAAAAAAAGCGTTGTTGATTTTTCCTGGAAAATACACTAAAAATCCTACGAGCCGTTCCCGAGTAATCACACCTTCTCCAAATTGGCCAAAAAAAGCGTTGTTGATTTTTCCTGGAAAATACACTAAAAATCTTACGAGCCGTTTCCGAGTAATCACACCTTCTCCAAATTAGAAAAAAAAGCGTTGCTGATTTTTCCTGGAAAATATATTAAAAATTTTATGAGCCGTTCCCGAGTAATCACACCTTCTCCAAATTGGCAAAAAAAAAAGCGTTGCTGATTTTTCCTGGAAAATACACTAAAAATCCTACGAGCAGTTCCCGAGTAATCACACCTTCTCCAAATTGGCCAAAAAAAGCGTTGTTGATTTTTCCTGGAAAATACACTAAAAATCTTACGAGCCGTTTCCGAGTAATCACACCTTCTCCAAATTAGAAAAAAAAGCGTTGCTGATTTTTCCTGGAAAATATATTAAAAATTTTATGAGCCGTTCCCGAGTAATCACACCTTCTCCAAATTGGCAAAAAAAAAGCGTTGCTGATTTTTCCTGAAAAATACACTAAAAAACCTACGAGCCGTTCCCGAGTAATCCCATCTTCTCCAAATTGGCCAAAAAAAAAACCTTGCTGATTTTTCCTGGAAAATACACTAAAAAACCTACGAGCCGTTCCCGAGTAATCACACCTTCTCCAAATTGGCAAAAAAAAGCGTTGCTGATTTTTCCTGGAAAAAACACTAAAAATCCTACGAGCCGTTCCCGAGTAATCACACCTTCTCCAAATTGGCCACAAAAAGCGTTGCTGATTTTTCCTGGAAAATACACTAAAAATCTTACGAGCCGTTCCCGAGTAATCCCATCTTCTCCAAATTGGTCAAAAAAAGTGTTGCTGATTTTTCCTGGAAATTACACTAAAAATCCTACGAGCCGTTCCCGAGTAATCACACCTTCTCCAAATTGGCCAAAAAAAAGCGTTGTTGATTTTTCCTGGAAATTACACTAAAAATCCTACGAGCCGTTCCCGAGTAATCACACCTTCTCCAAATTGGCAAAAAAAAAGCGTTGCTGATTTTTCCTGGAAAATACACTAAAAATCCTACGAGCCGTTCCCGAGTAATCCATCTTCTCCAAATTGGCCAAAAAAAAGCGTTGCTGATTTTTCCTGGAAAATACACTAAAAATCCTACGAGCCGTTCCCGAGTAATCACACCTTCTCCAAATTGGCCAAAAAAAAGCGTTGTTGATTTTTCCTGGAAAATACACTAAAAATCCTACGAGCAGTTCCCGAGTAATCACACCTTCTCCAAATTTGCCAAAAAAAAGCGTTGCTGATTTTTCCTGGAAAATACACTTAAAATCCTACGAGCCGTTCCCGAGTAATCACACCTTCTCCAAATTGGCAAAAAAAAGCGTTGCACATTTTTCCTGGAAAATACACTAAAAATCTTACGAGCCGTTCCCGAGTAATCACACCTTCTCCAAATTGGCCAAAAAAAGCGTTGCTGATTTTTCCTGAAAAATACACTAAAAAACCTACGAGCCGTTCCCGAGTAATCACACCTTCTCCAAATTGGCCAAAAAAAGCGTTGCTGATTTTTCCTGGAAAATACACTAAAAATCTTACGAGCCGTTTCCGAGTAATCACACCTTCTCCAAATTGGCCAAAAAAAAGCGTTGCTGATTTTTCCTGGAAAATACACTAAAAATCTTACGAGCCGTTCCCGAGTAATCACACCTTCTCCAAATTGGCCAAAAAAAGCGTTGTTGATTTTTCCTGGAAAATACACTAAAAATCCTATGAGCCGTTCCCGAGTAATCCCATCTTCTCCAAATTGGCCAAAAAAAGTGTTGTTGATTTTTCCTGGAAATTACACTAAAAATCCTACGAGCCGTTCCCGAGTAATCACACCTTCTCCAAATTGGCCAAAAAAAGCGTTGCTGATTTTTCCTGAAAAATACATAAAAAATCTTACGAGCCGTTCCCGAGTAATCACACCTTCTCCAAATTAGAAAAAAAAGCGTTGCTGATTTTTCCTGGAAAATACACTAAAAATCCTACGAGCCGTTCCCGAGTAATCACAGCTTCTCCAAATTGGCCAAAAAAAGCGTTGTTGATTTTTCCTGGAAAATACACTAAAAATCCTACGAGCCGTTCCCGAGTAATCACACCTTCTCCAAATTGGCCAAAAAAAAGCGTTGCTGATTTTTCTTGGAAAATACACTAAAAATCCTACGAGCCGTTCCCGAGTAATCACACCTTCTCCAAATTGGCCAAAAAAAAGCGTTGCTGATTTTTCCTGGAAAAAACATCAAAAATCTTACGAGCCGTTCCCGAGTAATCACACCTTCTCCAAATTGGCCAAAAAAAAGCGTTGCTGATTTTTCCTGGAAAATACACTAAAAAACCTACGAGCCGTTCCCGAGTAATCACACCTTCTCCAAATTGGCCAAAAAAAGCGTTGCTGATTTTTCCTGGAAATTACACTTAAAATCCTACGAGCCGTTCCCGAGTAATCACACCTTCTCCAAATTGGCCAAAAAAAAGCGTTGCTGATTTTTCCTGGAAAAAACATCAAAAATCTTACGAGCCGTTCCCGAGTAATCACACCTTCTCCAAATTGGCCAAAAAAAAGCGTTGCTGATTTTTCCTGGAAAATACACTAAAAAACCTACGAGCCGTTCCCGAGTAATCACACCTTCTCCAAATTGGCCAAAAAAAGCGTTGCTGATTTTTCCTGGAAATTACACTTAAAATCCTACGAGCCGTTCCCGAGTAATCACAGCTTCTCCAAATTGGCAAAAAAAAGCGTTGCTGATTTTTCCTGGAAAATACACTAAAAATCCTACGAGCCGTTCCCGAGTAATCACACCTTCTCCAAATTGGCCAAAAAAAGCGTTGCTGATTTTTCCTGGAAAATACACTAAAAATCTTACGAGCCGTTCCCGAGTAATCACACCTTCTCCAAATTGGCCAAAAAAAAGCGTTGCTGATTTTTCCTGGAAAATACATCAAAAATCTTACGAGCCGTTCCCGAGTAATCACACCTTCTCCAAATTGGAAAAAAAAAGCGTTGCTGATTTTTCCTGGAAAATACACTAAAAAACCTACGAGCCGTTCCCGAGTAATCACACCTTCTCCAAATTGGCCAAAAAAAGCGTTGCTGATTTTTCCTGGAAAATACATCAAAAATCTTACGAGCCGTTCCCGAGTAATCACACCTTCTCCAAATTGGCCAAAAAAAAGCGTTGCTGATTTTTCCTGGAAAAAACATCAAAAATCTTACGAGCCGTTCCCGAGTAATCACACCTTTCCCAAATTGGCCAAAAAAAGCGTTGCTGATTTTTCCTGGAAAATACAGTAAAAATCCTACGAGCCGTTCCCGAGTAATCACACCTTCTCCAAATTGGCCAAAAAAAGCGTTGCTGATTTTTCCTGAAAAATACATCAAAAATCTTACGAGCCGTTCCCGAGTAATCACACCTTCTCCAAATTAGAAAAAAAAGCGTTGCTGATTTTTCCTGGAAAATACACTAAAAATCCTACGAGCCGTTCCCGAGTAATCACAGCTTCTCCAAATTGGCCAAAAAAAGCGTTGTTGATTTTTCCTGGAAAATACACTAAAAATCCTACGAGCCGTTCCCGAGTAATCACACCTTCTCCAAATTGGCCAAAAAAAAGCGTTGCTGATTTTTCTTGGAAAATACACTAAAAATCCTACGAGCCGTTCCCGAGTAATCACACCTTCTCCAAATTGGCCAAAAAAAAGCGTTGCTGATTTTTCCTGGAAAAAACATCAAAAATCTTACGAGCCGTTCCCGAGTAATCACAGCTTCTCCAAATTGGCCAAAAAAAAGCGTTGCTGATTTTTCCTGGAAAATACACTAAAAAACCTACGAGCCGTTCCCGAGTAATCACACCTTCTCCAAATTGGCCAAAAAAAAGCGTTGCTGATTTTTCCTGGAAAATACACTAAAAAACCTACGAGCCGTTCCCGAGTAATCACACCTTCTCCAAATTGGCCAAAAAAAGCGTTGCTGATTTTTCCTGGAAATTACACTTAAAATCCTACGAGCCGTTCCCGAGTAATCACAGCTTCTCCAAATTGGCCAAAAAAAGCGTTGCTGATTTTTCCTGGAAAATACACTAAAAATCCTACGAGCCGTTCCCGAGTAATCACACCTTCTCCAAATTGGCCAAAAAAAGCGTTGCTGATTTTTCCTGGAAAATACACTAAAAATCTTACGAGCCGTTCCCGAGTAATCACACCTTCTCCAAATTGGCCAAAAAAAAGCGTTGCTGATTTTTCCTGGAAAATACATCAAAAATCTTACGAGCCGTTCCCGAGTAATCACACCTTCTCCAAATTGGAAAAAAAAAGCGTTGCTGATTTTTCCTGGAAAATACACTAAAAAACCTACGAGCCGTTCCCGAGTAATCACACCTTCTCCAAATTGGCCAAAAAAAAGCGTTGCTGATTTTTCCTGGAAAATACACTAAAAAACCTACGAGCCGTTCCCGAGTAATCCCATCTTCTCCAAATTGGCCAAAAAAAGTGTTGCTGATTTTTCCTGGAAATTACACTAAAAATCCTACGAGCCGTTCCCGAGTAATCACACCTTCTCCAAATTGGCCAAAAAAAAGCGTTGTTGATTTTTCCTGGAAAATACACTAAAAAACCTACGAGCCGTTCCCGAGTAATCCCATCTTCTCCAAATTGGTCAAAAAAAGTGTTGCTGATTTTTCCTGGAAATTACACTAAAAATCCTACGAGCCGTTCCCGAGTAATCACACCTTCTCCAAATTGGCCAAAAAAAAGCGTTGTTGATTTTTCCTGGAAATTACACTAAAAATCCTACGAGCCGTTCCCGAGTAATCACACCTTCTCCAAATTGGCAAAAAAAAGCGTTGCTGATTTTTCCTGGAAAATACACTAAAAATCCTACGAGCCGTTCCCGAGTAATCCATCTTCTCCAAATTGGCCAAAAAAAAGCGTTGCTGATTTTTCCTGGAAAATACACTAAAAATCCTACGAGCCGTTCCCGAGTAATCACACCTTCTCCAAATTGGCCAAAAAAAAGCGTTGTTGATTTTTCCTGGAAAATACACTAAAAATCCTACGAGCAGTTCCCGAGTAATCACACCTTCTCCAAATTGGCCAAAAAAAAGCGTTGCTGATTTTTCCTGGAAAATACACTTAAAATCCTACGAGCCGTTCCCGAGTAATCACACCTTCTCCAAATTGGCAAAAAAAAGCGTTGCACATTTTTCCTGGAAAATACACTAAAAATCTTACGAGCCGTTCCCGAGTAATCACACCTTCTCCAAATTGGCCAAAAAAAGCGTTGCTGATTTTTCCTGAAAAATACACTAAAAAACCTACGAGCCGTTCCCGAGTAATCACACCTTCTCCAAATTGGCCAAAAAAAGCGTTGCTGATTTTTCCTGGAAAATACACTAAAAATCTTACGAGCCGTTTCCGAGTAATCACACCTTCTCCAAATTGGCCAAAAAAAAGCGTTGCTGATTTTTCCTGGAAAATACACTAAAAATCTTACGAGCCGTTCCCGAGTAATCACACCTTCTCCAAATTGGCCAAAAAAAGCGTTGTTGATTTTTCCTGGAAAATACACTAAAAATCCTATGAGCCGTTCCCGAGTAATCCCATCTTCTCCAAATTGGCCAAAAAAAGTGTTGTTGATTTTTCCTGGAAATTACACTAAAAATCCTACGAGCCGTTCCCGAGTAATCACACCTTCTCCAAATTGGCAAAAAAAAAGCGTTGCTGATTTTTCCTGGAAAATACACTAAAAATTTTATGAGCCGTTCCCGAGTAATCACACCTTCTCCAAATTGGCCAAAAAAAGCGTTGCTGATTTTTCCTGGAAAATACACTAAAAAACCTACGAGCCGTTCCCGAGTAATCCCATCTTCTCCAAATTAGAAAAAAAAGCGTTGCTGATTTTTCCTGGAAAATACACTAAAAATCTTACGAGCCGTTCCCGAGTAATCACACCTGCTCCAAATTGGCCAAAAAAAAGCGTTGTTGATTTTTCCTGGAAAATACACTAAAAATCCTACGAGCCGTTCCCGAGTAATCACACCTTCTCCAAATTGGCCAAAAAAAGCGTTGCTGATTTTTCCTGGAAAAAACATCAAAAATCTTACGAGCCGTTCCCGAGTAATCACACCTTCTCCAAATTGGCCAAAAAAAGCGTTGCTGATTTTTCCTGGAAAATACACTAAAAACCCTACGAGCCGTTCCCGAGTAATCCCATCTTCTCCAAATTAGAAAAAAAAGCGTTGTTGATTTTTCCTGGAAATTACACTAAAAATCCTACGAGCCGTTCCCGAGTAATCACACCTTCTCCAAATTGGCCAAAAAAAAGCGTTGCTGATTTTTCCTGGAAAATACACTAAAAATCTTACGAGCCGTTCCCGAGTAATCCCATCTTCTCCAAATTAGAAAAAAAATCGTTGTTGATTTTTCCTGGAAAATACACTAAAAATCCTACGAGCAGTTCCCGAGTAATCACACCTTCTCCAAATTGGCCAAAAAAAGCGTTGCTGATTTTTCCTGGAAAATACACTAAAAATCCTACGAGCCGTTCCCGAGTAATCACACCTTCTCCAAATTGGCCAAAAAAAAAGCGTTGCTGATTTTTCCTGGAAAATACACTAAAAAACCTACGAGCCGTTCCCGAGTAATCCCATCTTCTCCAAATTGGCCAAAAAAAGTGTTGCTGATTTTTCCTGGAAAAAATACTAAAAATCTTACGAGCCGTTCCCGAGTAATCACACCTTCTCCAAATTGGCCAAAAAAAAAGCGTTGTTGATTTTTCCTGGAAAAAACATCAAAAATCCTACGAGCCGTTCCCGAGTAATCACACCTTCTCCAAATTGGCCAAAAAAAGCGTTGTTGATTTTTCCTGGAAAATACACTAAAAATTTTATGAGCCGTTCCCGAGTAATCACACCTTCTCCAAATTGGCCAAAAAAAGCGTTGCACATTTTTCCTGGAAAATACACTAAAAATCTTACGAGCCGTTCCCGAGTAATCACACCTTCTCCAAATTAGCAAAAAAAAAGCGTTGCTGATTTTTCCTGGAAAATATATTAAAAATCTTACGAGCCGTTCCCGAGTAATCACACCTTCTCCAAATTGGCCAAAAAAAGCGTTGCTGATTTTTCCTGGAAAATATATTAAAAATTTTATGAGCCGTTCCCGAGTAATCCCATCTTCTCCAAATTGGCAAAAAAAAAGCGTTGCTGATTTTTCCTGGAAAATACACTAAAAATCCTACGAGCCGTTCCCGAGTAATCACACCTTCTCCAAATTGGCCAAAAAAAGCGTTGTTGATTTTTCCTGGAAAATACACTAAAAATCTTACGAGCCGTTTCCGAGTAATCACAGCTTCTCCAAATTGGCCAAAAAAAAACGTTGCTGATTTTTCCTGGAAATTACACTTAAAATCCTACGAGCCGTTCCGGAGTAATCACACCTTCTCCAAATTGGCCAAAAAAAGCGTTGCACATTTTTCCTGGAAAATACACTAAAAATCCTACGAGCCGTTCCCGAGTAATCACACCTTCTCCAAATTGGCCAAAAAAAGCGTTGCACATTTTTCCTGGAAAATACACTAAAAATCTTACGAGCCGTTCCGGAGTAATCACACCTTCTCCAAATTGGCCAAAAAAAGCGTTGCACATTTTTCCTGGAAAATACACTAAAAATCTTACGAGCCGTTCCCGAGTAATCACACCTTCTCCAAATTGGCAAAAAAAAAAAGCGTTGCACATTTTTCCTGGAAAATACACTAAAAAACCTACGAGCCGTTCCCGAGTAATCCCATCTTCTCCAAATTAGCAAAAAAAAAGCGTTGCTGATTTTTCCTGGAAAATACACTAAAAATCCTACGAGCCGTTCCCGAGTAATCACACCTTCTCCAAATTGGCCAAAAAAAGCGTTGCTGATTTTTCCTGGAAAATATATTAAAAATTTTATGAGCCGTTCCCGAGTAATCACACCTTCTCCAAATTGGCCAAAAAAAAGCGTTGTTGATTTTTCCTGGAAAATACACTAAAAAACCTACGAGCCGTTCCCGAGTAATCACACCTTCTCCAAATTGGCCAAAAAAAGCGTTGTTGATTTTTCCTGGAAAATACACTAAAAAACCTACGAGCCGTTCCCGAGTAATCACACCTTCTCCAAATTAGAAAAAAAAGCGTTGCTGATTTTTCCTGGAAAATACACTAAAAATCCTACGAGCCGTTCCCGAGTAATCACACCTTCTCCAAATTGGCCAAAAAAAGCGTTGTTGATTTTTCCTGGAAAATACACTAAAAAACCTACGAGCCGTTCCCGAGTAATCACACCTTCTCCAAATTGGCCAAAAAAAGCGTTGCTGATTTTTCCTGGAAAAAACATCAAAAATCTTACGAGCCGTTCCCGAGTAATCACACCTTCTCCAAATTGGCCAAAAAAAGCGTTGCAGATTTTTCCTGGAAAAAACATCAAAAATCTTACGAGCCGTTCCCGAGTAATCCCATCTTCTCCAAATTGGCAAAAAAAAAAGCGTTGTTGATTTTTCCTGGAAAATACACTAAAAATCCTACGAGCAGTTCCCGAGTAATCACACCTTCTCCAAATTGGCCAAAAAAAAACGTTGCTGATTTTTCCTGGAAAATACACTAAAAATCTTACGAGCCGTTTCCGAGTAATCACACCTTCTCCAAATTGGCCAAAAAAAAGCGTTGCTGATTTTTCCTGGAAAATACACTAAAAAACCTACGAGCCGTTCCCGAGTAATCCCATCTTCTCCAAATTAGAAAAAAAAGCGTTGCTGATTTTTCCTGGAAAATACACTAAAAATCCTACGAGCCGTTCCCGAGTAATCACACCTTCTCCAAATTGGCCAAAAAAAGCGTTGCTGATTTTTCCTGGAAAATACACTAAAAATCTTACGAGCCGTTTCCGAGTAATCACACCTTCTCCAAATTGGCCAAAAAAAGCGTTGTTGATTTTTCCTGGAAAATACACTAAAAATCTTACGAGCCGTTCCCGAGTAATCACACCTTCTCCAAATTGGCCAAAAAAAGCGTTGCTGATTTTTCCTGGAAAATACACTAAAAATCCTACGAGCCGTTCCCGAGTAATCACACCTTCTCCAAATTGGCCAAAAAAAGCGTTGTTGATTTTTCCTGGAAAATACACTAAAAAACCTACGAGCCGTTCCCGAGTAATCACACCTTCTCCAAATTGGCCAAAAAAAAACCTTGCTGATTTTTCCTGGAAAATACACTAAAAATCCTACGAGCCGTTCCCGAGTAATCACACCTTCTCCAAATTAGAAAAAAAAGCGTTGCTGATTTTTCCTGGAAAATACACTAAAAATCCTACGAGCCGTTCCCGAGTAATCACACCTTCTCCAAATTGGCCAAAAAAAGCGTTGCTGATTTTTCCTGGAAAATACACTAAAAATCCTACGAGCCGTTCCCGAGTAATCACACCTTCTCCAAATTGGCCAAAAAAAAGCGTTGCTGATTTTTCCTGGAAAATACACTAAAAAACCTACGAGCCGTTCCCGAGTAATCACACCTTCTCCAAATTGGCCAAAAAAAGCGTTGTTGATTTTTCCTGGAAAATACACTAAAAATCCTACGAGCCGTTTCCGAGTAATCACACCTTCTCCAAATTGGCCAAAAAAAGCGTTGCTGATTTTTCCTGGAAAATACACTAAAAATCTTACGAGCCGTTCCCGAGTAATCACACCTTCTCCAAATTAGAAAAAAAAGCGTTGCTGATTTTTCCTGGAAAATACACTTAAAATCCTACGAGCCGTTCCCGAGTAATCACACCTTCTCCAAATTGGCCAAAAAAAGCGTTGTTGATTTTTCCTGGAAAATACACTAAAAATCTTACGAGCCGTTCCCGAGTAATCACACCTTCTCCAAATTGGCCAAAAAAAAGCGTTGCTGATTTTTCCTGGAAAAAACATCAAAAATCCTACGAGCCGTTCCCGAGTAATCACACCTTATCCAAATTGGCCAAAAAAAGCGTTGCTGATTTTTCCTGGAAAATACACTAAAAATCCTACGAGCCGTTCCCGAGTAATCCCATCTTCTCCGAATTGGCCAAAAAAAGCGTTGCTGATTTTTCCTGGAAAAAACATCAAAAATCTTACGAGCCGTTCCCGAGTAATCACACCTTCTCCAAATTGGCCAAAAAAAGCGTTGCTGATTTTTCCTGGAAAATACACTAAAAAACCTACGAGCCGTTCCCGAGTAATCACACCTTCTCCAAATTGGCCAAAAAAAGCGTTGTTGATTTTTCCTGGAAAATACACTAAAAATCTTACGAGCCGTTCCCGAGTAATCACACTTTCTCCAAATTGGCAAAAAAAAGCGTTGTTGATTTTTCCTGGAAATTACACTAAAAATCCTACGAGCCGTTCCCGAGTAATCACACCTTCTCCAAATTGGCCAAAAAAAGCGTTGTTGATTTTTCCTGGAAAATACACTAAAAATCTTACGAGCCGTTCCCGAGTAATCCCATCTTCTCCAAATTAGAAAAAAAAGTGTTGCTGATTTTTCCTGGAAAAAACATCAAAAATTTTATGAGCCGTTCCCGAGTAATCCCATCTTCTCCAAATTGGCCAAAAAAAAGCGTTGCTGATTTTTCCTGGAAAATACACTAAAAAACCTACGAGCCGTTCCCGAGTAATCACACCTTCTCCAAATTGGCCAAAAAAAGCGTTGTTGATTTTTCCTGGAAAATACACTAAAAATCCTACGAGCCGTTTCCGAGTAATCACACCTTCTCCAAATTGGCCAAAAAAAGCGTTGCTGATTTTTCCTGGAAAATACACTAAAAATCTTACGAGCCGTTCCCGAGTAACCACACCTTCTCCCAATTAGAAAAAAAAGCGTTGCTGATTTTTCCTGGAAAATACACTTAAAATCCTACGAGCCGTTCCCGAGTAATCACACCTTCTCCAAATTGGCCAAAAAAAGCGTTGTTGATTTTTCCTGGAAAATACACTAAAAATCTTACGAGCCGTTCCCGAGTAATCACACCTTCTCCAAATTGGCCAAAAAAAAGCGTTGCTGATTTTTCCTGGAAAAAACATCAAAAATCCTACGAGCCGTTCCCGAGTAATCACACCTTATCCAAATTGGCCAAAAAAAGCGTTGCTGATTTTTCCTGGAAAATACACTAAAAATCCTACGAGCCGTTCCCGAGTAATCCCATCTTCTCCGAATTGGCCAAAAAAAGCGTTGCTGATTTTTCCTGGAAAAAACATCAAAAATCTTACGAGCCGTTCCCGAGTAATCACACCTTCTCCAAATTGGCCAAAAAAAGCGTTGCTGATTTTTCCTGGAAAATACACTAAAAAACCTACGAGCCGTTCCCGAGTAATCACACCTTCTCCAAATTGGCCAAAAAAAGCGTTGTTGATTTTTCCTGGAAAATACACTAAAAATCTTACGAGCCGTTCCCGAGTAATCACACTTTCTCCAAATTGGCAAAAAAAAGCGTTGTTGATTTTTCCTGGAAATTACACTAAAAATCCTACGAGCCGTTCCCGAGTAATCACACCTTCTCCAAATTGGCCAAAAAAAGCGTTGTTGATTTTTCCTGGAAAATACACTAAAAATCTTACGAGCCGTTCCCGAGTAATCCCATCTTCTCCAAATTAGAAAAAAAAGTGTTGCTGATTTTTCCTGGAAAAAACATCAAAAATTTTATGAGCCGTTCCCGAGTAATCCCATCTTCTCCAAATTGGCCAAAAAAAAGCGTTGCTGATTTTTCCTGGAAAATACACTAAAAATCCTACGAGCCGTTCCCGAGTAATCACAACTTCTCCAAATTGGCCAAAAAAAGCGTTGTTGATTTTTCCTGGAAAATACACTAAAAATCCTACGAGCCGTTCCCGAGTAATCACACCTTCTCCAAATTGGCAAAAAAAAGCGTTGCTGATTTTTCCTGGAAAATACACTAAAAATCCTACGAGCCGTTCCCGAGTAATCACACCTTCTCCAAATTGGCCAAAAAAAAGCGTTGCTGATTTTTCCTGGAAAATACACTAAAAAACCTACGAGCCGTTTCCGAGTAATCACACCTTCTCCAAATTGGCCAAAAAAAAGCGTTGCTGATTTTTCCTGGAAAATACACTAAAAAACCTACGAGCCGTTCCCGAGTAATCACACCTTCTCCAAATTGGCCAAAAAAAGCGTTGCTGATTTTTCCTGGAAAAAACATCAAAAATCTTACGAGCCGTTCCCGAGTAATCACACCTTCTCCAAATTGGCCAAAAAAAGCGTTGTTGATTTTTCCTGGAAAATACACTAAAAATCTTACGAGCCGTTCCCGAGTAATCACACCTTCTCCAAATTGGCCAAAAAAAAGCGTTGCTGATTTTTCCTGGAAAATATATTAAAAATTTTATGAGCCGTTCCCGAGTAATCACACCTTCTCCAAATTGGCAAAAAAAAGCGTTGCTGATTTTTCCTGGAAAATACACTAAAAAACCTACGAGCCGTTCCCGAGTAATCACACCTTCTCCAAATTGGCAAAAAAAAGCGTTGCTGATTTTTCCTGGAAAATACACTAAAAATCCTACGAGCCGTTCCCGAGTAATCCCATCTTCTCCAAATTAGAAAAAATAGCGTTGCTGATTTTTCCTGGAAAATACACTAAAAAACCTACGAGCCGTTCCCGAGTAATCCCACCTTCTCCAAATTGGCCAAAAAAAGCGTTGCTGATTTTTCCTGGAAAATACACTAAAAATCCTACGAGCCGTTCCCGAGTAATCACACCTTCTCCAAATCGGCCAAAAAAAGCGTTGCTGATTTTTCCTGGAAAATACACTAAAAAACCTACGAGCCGTTCCCGAGTAATCCCATCTTCTCCAAATTAGAAAAAAAAGCGTTGCTGATTTTTCCTGGAAAATACACTAAAAATCTTACGAGCCGTTCCCGAGTAATCACACCTTCTCCAAATTGGCCAAAAAAAAGCGTTGTTGATTTTTCCTGGAAAATACACTAAAAATCCTACGAGCCGTTCCCGAGTAATCACACCTTCTCCAAATTGGCCAAAAAAAGCGTTGCTGATTTTTCCTGGAAAAAACATCAAAAATCTTACGAGCCGTTCCCGAGTAATCACACCTTCTCCAAATTGGCCAAAAAAAGCGTTGCTGATTTTTCCTGGAAAATACACTAAAAAACCTACGAGCCGTTCCCGAGTAATCCCATCTTCTCCAAATTAGAAAAAAAAGCGTTGTTGATTTTTCCTGGAAATTACACTAAAAATCCTACGAGCCGTTCCCGAGTAATCACACCTTCTCCAAATTGGCCAAAAAAAAGCGTTGCTGATTTTTCCTGGAAAATACACTAAAAATCTTACGATCCGTTCCCGAGTAATCCCATCTTCTCCAAATTAGAAAAAAAAGCGTTGTTGATTTTTCCTGGAAAATACACTAAAAATCCTACGAGCAGTTCCCGAGTAATCACACCTTCTCCAAATTGGCCAAAAAAAGCGTTGCTGATTTTTCCTGGAAAATACACTAAAAATCCTACGAGCCGTTCCCGAGTAATCACACCTTCTCCAAATTGGCCAAAAAAAAAGCGTTGCTGATTTTTCCTGGAAAATACACTAAAAAACCTACGAGCCGTTCCCGAGTAATCCCATCTTCTCCAAATTGGCCAAAAAAAGCGTTGCTGATTTTTCCTGGAAAAAACACTAAAAATCTTACGAGCCGTTCCCGAGTAATCACACCTTCTCCAAATTGGCCAAAAAAAAAGCGTTGTTGATTTTTCCTGGAAAAAACATCAAAAATCCTACGAGCCGTTCGCGAGTAATCACACCTTCTCCAAATTGGCCAAAAAAAGCGTTGTTGATTTTTCCTGGAAAATACACTAAAAATTTTATGAGCCGTTCCCGAGTCATCACACCTTCTCCAAATTGGCCAAAAAAAGCGTTGCACATTTTTCCTGGAAAATACACTAAAAATCTTACGAGCCGTTCCCGAGTAATCACACCTTCTCCAAATTAGCAAAAAAAAGCGTTGCTGATTTTTCCTGGAAAATATATTAAAAATCTTACGAGCCGTTCCCGAGTAATCACACCTTCTCCAAATTGGCCAAAAAAAGCGTTGCTGATTTTTCCTGGAAAATATATTAAAAATTTTATGAGCCGTTCCCGAGTAATCCCATCTTCTCCAAATTGGGAAAAAAAAGCGTTGCTGATTTTTCCTGGAAAATACACTAAAAATCCTACGAGCCGTTCCCGAGTAATCACACCTTCTCCAAATTGGCCAAAAAAAGCGTTGTTGATTTTTCTTGGAAAATACACTAAAAATCTTACGAGCCGTTTCCGAGTAATCACAGCTTCTCCAAATTGGCCAAAAAAAAACGTTGCTGATTTTTCCTGGAAATTACACTTAAAATCCTACGAGCCGTTCCGGAGTAATCACACCTTCTCCAAATTGGCCAAAAAAAGCGTTGCACATTTTTCCTGGAAAATACACTAAAAATCCTACGAGCCGTTCCCGAGTAATCACACCTTCTCCAAATTGGCCAAAAAAAGCGTTGCACATTTTTCCTGGAAAATACACTAAAAATCTTACGAGCCGTTCCGGAGTAATCACACCTTCTCCAAATTGGCCAAAAAAAGCGTTGCACATTTTTCCTGGAAAATACACTAAAAATCTTACGAGCCGTTCCCGAGTAATCACACCTTCTCCAAATTGGCAAAAAAAAAGCGTTGCACATTTTTCCTGGAAAATACACTAAAAAACCTACGAGCCGTTCCCGAGTAATCCCATCTTCTCCAAATTAGCAAAAAAAAAAAGCGTTGCTGATTTTTCCTGGAAAATACACTAAAAATCCTACGAGCCGTTCCCGAGTAATCACACCTTCTCCAAATTGGCCAAAAAAAGCGTTGCTGATTTTTCCTGGAAAATATATTAAAAATTTTATGAGCCGTTCCCGAGTAATCACACCTTCTCCAAATTGGCCAAAAAAAAGCGTTGTTGATTTTTCCTGGAAAATACACTAAAAAACCTACGAGCCGTTCCCGAGTAATCACACCTTCTCCAAATTGGCCAAAAAAAGCGTTGTTGATTTTTCCTGGAAAATACACTAAAAAACCTACGAGCCGTTCCCGAGTAATCACACCTTCTCCAAATTAGAAAAAAAAGCGTTGCTGATTTTTCCTGGAAAATACACTAAAAATCCTACGAGCCGTTCCCGAGTAATCACACCTTCTCCAAATTGGCCAAAAAAAGCGTTGTTGATTTTTCCTGGAAAATACACTAAAAAACCTACGAGCCGTTCCCGAGTAATCACACCTTCTCCAAATTGGCCAAAAAAAGCGTTGCTGATTTTTCCTGGAAAAAACATCAAAAATCTTACGAGCCGTTCCCGAGTAATCACACCTTCTCCAAATTGGCCAAAAAAAGCGTTGCTGATTTTTCCTGGAAAAAACATCAAAAATCTTACGAGCTGTTCCCGAGTAATCCCATCTTCTCCAAATTAGAAAAAAAAGCGTTGCTGATTTTTCCTGGAAAATACACTAAAAATCTTACGAGCCGTTCCCGAGTAATCACACCTTCTCCAAATTGGCCAAAAAAAAGCGTTGTTGATTTTTCCTGGAAAATACACTAAAAATCCTACGAGCCGTTCCCGAGTAATCACACCTTCTCCAAATTGGCCAAAAAAAGCGTTGCTGATTTTTCCTGGAAAAAACATCAAAAATCTTACGAGCCGTTCCCGAGTAATCACACCTTCTCCAAATTGGCCAAAAAAAGCGTTGCTGATTTTTCCTGGAAAATACACTAAAAAACCTACGAGCCGTTCCCGAGTAATCCCATCTTCTCCAAATTAGAAAAAAAAGCGTTGCTGATTTTTCCTGGAAAATACACTTAAAATCCTACGAGCCGTTCCCGAGTAATCACACCTTCTCCAAATTGGCCAAAAAAAGCGTTGTTGATTTTTCCTGGAAAATACACTAAAAATCTTACGAGCCGTTCCCGAGTAATCACACCTTCTCCAAATTGGCCAAAAAAAAGCGTTGCTGATTTTTCCTGGAAAAAACATCAAAAATCCTACGAGCCGTTCCCGAGTAATCACACCTTATCCAAATTGGCCAAAAAAAGCGTTGCTGATTTTTCCTGGAAAATACACTAAAAATCCTACGAGCCGTTCCCGAGTAATCCCATCTTCTCCGAATTGGCCAAAAAAAGCGTTGCTGATTTTTCCTGGAAAAAACATCAAAAATCTTACGAGCCGTTCCCGAGTAATCACACCTTCTCCAAATTGGCCAAAAAAAGCGTTGCTGATTTTTCCTGGAAAATACACTAAAAAACCTACGAGCCGTTCCCGAGTAATCACACCTTCTCCAAATTGGCCAAAAAAAGCGTTGTTGATTTTTCCTGGAAAATACACTAAAAATCTTACGAGCCGTTCCCGAGTAATCACACTTTCTCCAAATTGGCAAAAAAAAGCGTTGTTGATTTTTCCTGGAAATTACACTAAAAATCCTACGAGCCGTTCCCGAGTAATCACACCTTCTCCAAATTGGCCAAAAAAAGCGTTGTTGATTTTTCCTGGAAAATACACTAAAAATCTTACGAGCCGTTCCCGAGTAATCCCATCTTCTCCAAATTAGAAAAAAAAGTGTTGCTGATTTTTCCTGGAAAAAACATCAAAAATTTTATGAGCCGTTCCCGAGTAATCCCATCTTCTCCAAATTGGCCAAAAAAAAGCGTTGCTGATTTTTCCTGGAAAATACACTAAAAATCCTACGAGCCGTTCCCGAGTAATCACAACTTCTCCAAATTGGCCAAAAAAAGCGTTGTTGATTTTTCCTGGAAAATACACTAAAAATCCTACGAGCCGTTCCCGAGTAATCACACCTTCTCCAAATTGGCAAAAAAAAGCGTTGCTGATTTTTCCTGGAAAATACACTAAAAATCCTACGAGCCGTTCCCGAGTAATCACACCTTCTCCAAATTGGCCAAAAAAAAGCGTTGCTGATTTTTCCTGGAAAATACACTAAAAAACCTACGAGCCGTTTCCGAGTAATCACACCTTCTCCAAATTGGCCAAAAAAAAGCGTTGCTGATTTTTCCTGGAAAATACACTAAAAAACCTAGGAGCCGTTCCCGAGTAATCACACCTTCTCCAAATTGGCCAAAAAAAGCGTTGCTGATTTTTCCTGGAAAAAACATCAAAAATCTTACGAGCCGTTCCCGAGTAATCACACCTTCTCCAAATTGGCCAAAAAAAGCGTTGTTGATTTTTCCTGGAAAATACACTAAAAATCTTACGAGCCGTTCCCGAGTAATCACACCTTCTCCAAATTGGCCAAAAAAAAGCGTTGCTGATTTTTCCTGGAAAATATATTAAAAATTTTATGAGCCGTTCCCGAGTAATCACACCTTCTCCAAATTGGCCAAAAAAAAGCGTTGCTGATTTTTCCTGGAAAATACACTAAAAATCCTACGAGCCGTTCCCGAGTAATCCCATCTTCTCCAAATTAGAAAAAATAGCGTTGCTGATTTTTCCTGGAAAATACACTAAAAAACCTACGAGCCGTTCCCGAGTAATCCCACCTTCTCCAAATTGGCTAAAAAAAGCGTTGCTGATTTTTCCTGGAAAATACACTAAAAATCCTACGAGCCGTTCCCGAGTAATCACACCTTCTCCAAATTGGCCAAAAAAAGCGTTGCTGATTTTTCCTGGAAAATACACTAAAAAACCTACGAGCCGTTCCGGAGTAATCACACCTTCTCCAAATTGGCCAAAAAAAGCGTTGCACATTTTTCCTGGAAAATACACTAAAAATCTTACGAGCCGTTCCCGAGTAATCACACCTTCTCCAAATTGGCCAAAAAAAAGCGTTGCTGATTTTTCCTGGAAAATACACTAAAAATCCTACGAGCCGTTCCCGAGTAATCCCATCTTCTCCAAATTAGAAAAAATAGCGTTGCTGATTTTTCCTGGAAAATACACTAAAAAACCTACGAGCCGTTCCCGAGTAATCCCACCTTCTCCAAATTGGCCAAAAAAAGCGTTGCTGATTTTTCCTGGAAAATACACTAAAAATCCTACGAGCCGTTCCCGAGTAATCACACCTTCTCCAAATTGGCCAAAAAAAGCGTTGCTGATTTTTCCTGGAAAATACACTAAAAAACCTACGAGCCGTTCCGGAGTAATCACACCTTCTCCAAATTGGCCAAAAAAAGCGTTGCACATTTTTCCTGGAAAATACACTAAAAATCTTACGAGCCGTTCCCGAGTAATCACACCTTCTCCAAATTGGCCAAAAAAAGCGTTGCTGATTTTTCCTGGAAAATATATTAAAAATTTTATGAGCCGTTCCCGAGTAATCACACCTTCTCCAAATTGGCCAAAAAAAAGCGTTGTTGATTTTTCCTGGAAAATACACTAAAAAACCTACGAGCCGTTCCCGAGTAATCACACCTTCTCCAAATTGGCCAAAAAAAGCGTTGTTGATTTTTCCTGGAAAATACACTAAAAAACCTACGAGCCGTTCCCGAGTAATCACACCTTCTCCAAATTAGAAAAAAAAAAGCGTTGCTGATTTTTCCTGGAAAATACACTAAAAATCCTACGAGCCGTTCCCGAGTAATCACACCTTCTCCAAATTGGCCAAAAAAAGCGTTGTTGATTTTTCCTGGAAAATACACTAAAAAACCTACGAGCCGTTCCCGAGTAATCACACCTTCTCCAAATTGGCCAAAAAAAGCGTTGCTGATTTTTCCTGGAAAAAACATCAAAAATCTTACGAGCCGTTCCCGAGTAATCACACCTTCTCCAAATTGGCCAAAAAAAGCGTTGCTGATTTTTCCTGGAAAAAACATCAAAAATCTTACGAGCCGTTCCCGAGTAATCCCATCTTCTCCAAATTAGAAAGAAAAGCGTTGCTGATTTTTCCTGGAAAATACACTAAAAATCTTACGAGCCGTTCCCGAGTAATCACACCTTCTCCAAATTGGCCAAAAAAAAGCGTTGTTGATTTTTCCTGGAAAATACACTAAAAATCCTACGAGCCGTTCCCGAGTAATCACACCTTCTCCAAATTGGCCAAAAAAAGCGTTGCTGATTTTTCCTGGAAAAAACATCAAAAATCTTACGAGCCGTTCCCGAGTAATCACACCTTCTCCAAATTGGCCAAAAAAAGCGTTGCTGATTTTTCCTGGAAAATACACTAAAAAACCTACGAGCCGTTCCCGAGTAATCCCATCTTCTCCAAATTAGAAAAAAAAGCGTTGCTGATTTTTCCTGGAAAATACACTTAAAATCCTACGAGCCGTTCCCGAGTAATCACACCTTCTCCAAATTGGCCAAAAAAAGCGTTGTTGATTTTTCCTGGAAAATACACTAAAAATCTTACGAGCCGTTCCCGAGTAATCACACCTTCTCCAAATTGGCCAAAAAAAAGCGTTGCTGATTTTTCCTGGAAAAAACATCAAAAATCCTACGAGCCGTTCCCGAGTAATCACACCTTATCCAAATTGGCCAAAAAAAGCGTTGCTGATTTTTCCTGGAAAATACACTAAAAATCCTACGAGCCGTTCCCGAGTAATCCCATCTTCTCCGAATTGGCCAAAAAAAGCGTTGCTGATTTTTCCTGGAAAAAACATCAAAAATCTTACGAGCCGTTCCCGAGTAATCACACCTTCTCCAAATTGGCCAAAAAAAGCGTTGCTGATTTTTCCTGGAAAATACACTAAAAAACCTACGAGCCGTTCCCGAGTAATCACACCTTCTCCAAATTGGCCAAAAAAAGCGTTGTTGATTTTTCCTGGAAAATACACTAAAAATCTTACGAGCCGTTCCCGAGTAATCACACTTTCTCCAAATTGGCAAAAAAAAGCGTTGTTGATTTTTCCTGGAAATTACACTAAAAATCCTACGAGCCGTTCCCGAGTAATCACACCTTCTCCAAATTGGCCAAAAAAAGCGTTGTTGATTTTTCCTGGAAAATACACTAAAAATCTTACGAGCCGTTCCCGAGTAATCCCATCTTCTCCAAATTAGAAAAAAAAGTGTTGCTGATTTTTCCTGGAAAAAACATCAAAAATTTTATGAGCCGTTCCCGAGTAATCCCATCTTCTCCAAATTGGCCAAAAAAAAGCGTTGCTGATTTTTCCTGGAAAATACACTAAAAATCCTACGAGCCGTTCCCGAGTAATCACAACTTCTCCAAATTGGCCAAAAAAAGCGTTGTTGATTTTTCCTGGAAAATACACTAAAAATCCTACGAGCCGTTCCCGAGTAATCACACCTTCTCCAAATTGGCAAAAAAAAGCGTTGCTGATTTTTCCTGGAAAATACACTAAAAATCCTACGAGCCGTTCCCGAGTAATCACACCTTCTCCAAATTGGCCAAAAAAAAGCGTTGCTGATTTTTCCTGGAAAATACACTAAAAAACCTACGAGCCGTTTCCGAGTAATCACACCTTCTCCAAATTGGCCAAAAAAAAGCGTTGCTGATTTTTCCTGGAAAATACACTACAAAACCTACGAGCCGTTCCCGAGTAATCACACCTTCTCCAAATTGGCCAAAAAAAGCGTTGCTGATTTTTCCTGGAAAATACACTAAAAAACCTACGAGCCGTTCCGGAGTAATCACACCTTCTCCAAATTGGCCAAAAAAAGCGTTGCACATTTTTCCTGGAAAATACACTAAAAATCTTACGAGCCGTTCCCGAGTAATCACACCTTCTCCAAATTGGCCAAAAAAAGCGTTGCTGATTTTTCCTGGAAAATATATTAAAAATTTTATGAGCCGTTCCCGAGTAATCACACCTTCTCCAAATTGGCCAAAAAAAAGCGTTGTTGATTTTTCCTGGAAAATACACTAAAAAACCTACGAGCCGTTCCCGAGTAATCACACCTTCTCCAAATTGGCCAAAAAAAAGCGTTGTTGATTTTTCCTGGAAAATACACTAAAAAACCTACGAGCCGTTCCCGAGTAATCACACCTTCTCCAAATTAGAAAAAAAAGCGTTGCTGATTTTTCCTGGAAAATACACTAAAAATCCTACGAGCCGTTCCCGAGTAATCACACCTTCTCCAAATTGGCCAAAAAAAGCGTTGTTGATTTTTCCTGGAAAATACACTAAAAAACCTACGAGCCGTTCCCGAGTAATCACACCTTCTCCAAATTGGCCAAAAAAAGCGTTGCTGATTTTTCCTGGAAAAAACATCAAAAATCTTACGAGCCGTTCCCGAGTAATCACACCTTCTCCAAATTGGCCAAAAAAAGCGTTGCTGATTTTTCCTGGAAAAAACATCAAAAATCTTACGAGCCGTTCCCGAGTAATCCCATCTTCTCCAAATTAGAAAAAAAAGCGTTGCTGATTTTTCGGAAAATACACTAAAAATCTTACGAGCCGTTCCCGAGTAATCACACCTTCTCCAAATTGGCCAAAAAAAAGCGTTGTTGATTTTTCCTGGAAAATACACTAAAAATCCTACGAGCCGTTCCCGAGTAATCACACCTTCTCCAAATTGGCCAAAAAAAGCGTTGCTGATTTTTCCTGGAAAAAACATCAAAAATCTTACGAGCCGTTCCCGAGTAATCACACCTTCTCCAAATTGGCCAAAAAAAGCGTTGCTGATTTTTCCTGGAAAATACACTAAAAAACCTACGAGCCGTTCCCGAGTAATCCCATCTTCTCCAAATTAGAAAAAAAAGCGTTTGTTGATTTTTCCTGGAAATTACACTAAAAATCCTACGAGCCGTTCCCGAGTAATCACACCTTCTCCAAATTGGCCAAAAAAAAGCGTTGCTGATTTTTCCTGGAAAATACACTAAAAATCTTACGAGCCGTTCCCGAGTAATCCCATCTTCTCCAAATTAGAAAAAAAAGCGTTGTTGATTTTTCCTGGAAAATACACTAAAAATCCTACGAGCAGTTTTCGAGTAATCACACCTTCTCCAAATTGGCCAAAAAAAGCGTTGCTGATTTTTCCTGGAAAATACACTAAAAATCCTACGAGCCGTTCCCGAGTAATCACACCTTCTCCAAATTGGCCAAAAAAAAAGCGTTGCTGATTTTTCCTGGAAAATACACTAAAAAACCTACGAGCCGTTCCCGAGTAATCCCATCTTCTCCAAATTGGCCAAAAAAAAGCGTTGCTGATTTTTCCTGGAAAAAACACTAAAAATCTTACGAGCCGTTCCCGAGTAATCACACCTTCTCCAAATTGGCCAAAAAAAAAGCGTTGTTGATTTTTCCTGGAAAAAACATCAAAAATCCTACGAGCCGTTCCCGAGTAATCACACCTTCTCCAAATTGGCCAAAAAAAGCGTTGTTGATTTTTCCTGGAAAATACACTAAAAATTTTATGAGCCGTTCCCGAGTAATCACACCTTCTCCAAATTGGCCAAAAAAAGCGTTGCACATTTTTCCTGGAAAATACACTAAAAATCTTACGAGCCGTTCCCGAGTAATCACACCTTCTCCAAATTAGCAAAAAAAAGCGTTGCTGATTTTTCCTGGAAAATATATTAAAAATCTTACGAGCCGTTCCCGAGTAATCACACCTTCTCCAAATTGGCCAAAAAAAGCGTTGCTGATTTTTCCTGGAAAATATATTAAAAATTTTATGAGCCGTTCCCGAGTAATCCCATCTTCTCCAAATTGGGAAAAAAAAGCGTTGCTGATTTTTCCTGGAAAATACACTAAAAATCCTACGAGCCGTTCCCGAGTAATCACACCTTCTCCAAATTGGCCAAAAAAAGCGTTGTTGATTTTTCCTGGAAAATACACTAAAAATCTTACGAGCCGTTTCCGAGTAATCACAGCTTCTCCAAATTGGCCAAAAAAAAAACGTTGCTGATTTTTCCTGGAAATTACACTTAAAATCCTACGAGCCGTTCCGGAGTAATCACACCTTCTCCAAATTGGCCAAAAAAAGCGTTGCACATTTTTCCTGGAAAATACACTAAAAATCCTACGAGCCGTTCCCGAGTAATCACACCTTCTCCAAATTGGCCAAAAAAAGCGTTGCACATTTTTCCTGGAAAATACACTAAAAATCTTACGAGCCGTTCCGGAGTAATCACACCTTCTCCAAATTGGCCAAAAAAAGCGTTGCACATTTTTCCTGGAAAATACACTAAAAATCTTACGAGCCGTTCCCGAGTAATCACACCTTCTCCAAATTGGCAAAAAAAAAAGCGTTGCACATTTTTCCTGGAAAATACACTAAAAAACCTACGAGCCGTTCCCGAGTAATCCCATCTTCTCCAAATTAGCAAAAAAAAAGCGTTGCTGATTTTTCCTGGAAAATACACTAAAAATCCTACGAGCCGTTCCCGAGTAATCACACCTTCTCCAAATTGGCCAAAAAAAGCGTTGCTGATTTTTCCTGGAAAATATATTAAAAATTTTATGAGCCGTTCCCGAGTAATCACACCTTCTCCAAATTGGCCAAAAAAAAAGCGTTGTTGATTTTTCCTGGAAAATACACTAAAAAACCTACGAGCCGTTCCCGAGTAATCACACCTTCTCCAAATTGGCCAAAAAAAGCGTTGTTGATTTTTCCTGGAAAATACACTAAAAAACCTACGAGCCGTTCCCGAGTAATCACACCTTCTCCAAATTAGAAAAAAAAAGCGTTGCTGATTTTTCCTGGAAAATACACTAAAAATCCTACGAGCCGTTCCCGAGTAATCACACCTTCTCCAAATTGGCCAAAAAAAGCGTTGTTGATTTTTCCTGGAAAATACACTAAAAAACCTACGAGCCGTTCCCGAGTAATCACACCTTCTCCAAATTGGCCAAAAAAAGCGTTGCTGATTTTTCCTGGAAAAAACATCAAAAATCTTACGAGCCGTTCCCGAGTAATCACACCTTCTCCAAATTGGCCAAAAAAGCGTTGCTGATTTTTCCTGGAAAAAACATCAAAAATCTTACGAGCCGTTCCCGAGTAATCCCATCTTCTCCAAATTGGCAAAAAAAAGCGTTGCTGATTTTTCCTGGAAAATACACTAAAAAACCTACGAGCCGTTCCCGAGTAATCCCATCTTCTCCAAATTAGAAAAAAAAGCGTTGCTGATTTTTCCTGGAAAATACACTAAAAATCTTACGAGCCGTTCCCGAGTAATCACACCTTCTCCAAATTGGCCAAAAAAAAGCGTTGTTGATTTTTCCTGGAAAATACACTAAAAATCCTACGAGCCGTTCCCGAGTAATCACACCTTCTCCAAATTGGCCAAAAAAAGCGTTGCTGATTTTTCCTGGAAAAAACATCAAAAATCTTACGAGCCGTTCCCGAGTAATCACACCTTCTCCAAATTGGCCAAAAAAAGCGTTGCTGATTTTTCCTGGAAAATACACTAAAAAACCTACGAGCCGTTCCCGAGTAATCCCATCTTCTCCAAATTAGAAAAAAAAGCGTTGTTGATTTTTCCTGGAAATTACACTAAAAATCCTACGAGCCGTTCCCGAGTAATCACACCTTCTCCAAATTGGCCAAAAAAAAGCGTTGCTGATTTTTCCTGGAAAATACACTAAAAATCTTACGAGCCGTTCCCGAGTAATCCCATCTTCTCCAAATTAGAAAAAAAAGCGTTGTTGATTTTTCCTGGAAAATACACTAAAAATCCTACGAGCAGTTCCCGAGTAATCACACCTTCTCCAAATTGGCCAAAAAAAGCGTTGCTGATTTTTCCTGGAAAATACACTAAAAATCCTACGAGCCGTTCCCGAGTAATCACACCTTCTCCAAATTGGCCAAAAAAAAAGCGTTGCTGATTTTTCCTGGAAAATACACTAAAAAACCTACGAGCCGTTCCCGAGTAATCCCATCTTCTCCAAATTGGCCAAAAAAAGCGTTGCTGATTTTTCCTGGAAAAAACACTAAAAATCTTACGAGCCGTTCCCGAGTAATCACACCTTCTCCAAATTGGCCAAAAAAAAAGCGTTGTTGATTTTTCCTGGAAAAAACATCAAAAATCCTACGAGCCGTTCCCGAGTAATCACACCTTCTCCAAATTGGCCAAAAAAAGCGTTGTTGATTTTTCCTGGAAAATACACTAAAAATTTTATGAGCCGTTCCCGAGTAATCACACCTTCTCCAAATTGGCCAAAAAAAGCGTTGCACATTTTTCCTGGAAAATACACTAAAAATCTTACGAGCTGTTCCCGAGTAATCACACCTTCTCCAAATTAGCAAAAAAAAGCGTTGCTGATTTTTCCTGGAAAATATATTAAAAATCTTACGAGCCGTTCCCGAGTAATCACACCTTCTCCAAATTGGCCAAAAAAAGCGTTGCTGATTTTTCCTGGAAAATATATTAAAAATTTTATGAGCCGTTCCCGAGTAATCCCATCTTCTCCAAATTGGCAAAAAAAAAGCGTTGCTGATTTTTCCTGGAAAATACACTAAAAATCCTACGAGCCGTTCCCGAGTAATCACACCTTCTCCAAATTGGCCAAAAAAAGCGTTGTTGATTTTTCCTGGAAAATACACTAAAAATCTTACGAGCCGTTTCCGAGTAATCACAGCTTCTCCAAATTGGCCAAAAAAAAACGTTGCTGATTTTTCCTGGAAATTACACTTAAAATCCTACGAGCCGTTCCGGAGTAATCACACCTTCTCCAAATTGGCCAAAAAAAGCGTTGCACATTTTTCCTGGAAAATACACTAAAAATCCTACGAGCCGTTCCCGAGTAATCACACGTTCTCCAAATTGGCCAAAAAAAGCGTTGCACATTTTTCCTGGAAAATACACTAAAAATCTTACGAGCCGTTCCGGAGTAATCACACCTTCTCCAAATTGGCCAAAAAAAGCGTTGCACATTTTTCCTGGAAAATACACTAAAAATCTTACGAGCCGTTCCCGAGTAATCACACCTTCTCCAAATTGGCAAAAAAAAAAAGCGTTGCACATTTTTCCTGGAAAATACACTAAAAAACCTACGAGCCGTTCCCGAGTAATCCCATCTTCTCCAAATTAGCAAAAAAAAAGCGTTGCTGATTTTTCCTGGAAAATACACTAAAAATCCTACGAGCCGTTAACGAGTAATCACACCTTCTCCAAATTGGCCAAAAAAAGCGTTGCTGATTTTTCCTGGAAAATATATTAAAAATTTTATGAGCCGTTCCCGAGTAATCACACCTTCTCCAAATTGGCCAAAAAAAAGCGTTGTTGATTTTTCCTGGAAAATACACTAAAAAACCTACGAGCCGTTCCCGAGTAATCACACCTTCTCCAAATTGGCCAAAAAAAGCGTTGTTGATTTTTCCTGGAAAATACACTAAAAAACCTACGAGCCGTTCCCGAGTAATCACACCTTCTCCAAATTAGAAAAAAAAGCGTTGCTGATTTTTCCTGGAAAATACACTAAAAATCCTACGAGCCGTTCCCGAGTAATCACACCTTCTCCAAATTGGCCAAAAAAAGCGTTGTTGATTTTTCCTGGAAAATACACTAAAAAACCTACGAGCCGTTCCCGAGTAATCACACCTTCTCCAAATTGGCCAAAAAAAGCGTTGCTGATTTTTCCTGGAAAAAACATCAAAAATCTTACGAGCCGTTCCCGAGTAATCACACCTTCTCCAAATTGGCCAAAAAAAGCGTTGCTGATTTTTCCTGGAAAAAACATCAAAAATCTTACGAGCCGTTCCCGAGTAATCCCATCTTCTCCAAATTGGCAAAAAAAAGCGTTGTTGATTTTTCCTGGAAAATACACTAAAAATCCTACGAGCAGTTCCCGAGTAATCACACCTTCTCCAAATTGGCCAAAAAAAAACGTTGCTGATTTTTCCTGGAAAATACACTAAAAATCTTACGAGCCGTTTCCGAGTAATCACACCTTCTCCAAATTGGCCAAAAAAAAGCGTTGCTGATTTTTCCTGGAAAATACACTAAAAAACCTACGAGCCGTTCCCGAGTAATCCCATCTTCTCCAAATTAGAAAAAAAAGCGTTGCTGATTTTTCCTGGAAAATACACTAAAAATCCTACGAGCCGTTCCCGAGTAATCACACCTTCTCCAAATTGGCCAAAAAAAGCGTTGCTGATTTTTCCTGGAAAATACACTAAAAATCTTACGAGCCGTTTCCGAGTAATCACACCTTCTCCAAATTGGCCAAAAAAAGCTTGTTGATTTTTCCTGGAAAATACACTAAAAATCTTACGAGCCGTTCCCGAGTAATCACACCTTCTCCAAATTGGCCAAAAAAAGCGTTGCTGATTTTTCCTGGAAAATACACTAAAAATCCTACGAGCCGTTCCCGAGTAATCACACCTTCTCCAAATTGGCCAAAAAAAAAGCGTTGTTGATTTTTCCTGGAAAATACACTAAAAAACCTACGAGCCGTTCCCGAGTAATCACACCTTCTCCAAATTGGCCAAAAAAAAACCTTGCTGATTTTTCCTGGAAAATACACTAAAAATCCTACGAGCCGTTCCCGAGTAATCACACCTTCTCCAAATTAGAAAAAAAAGCGTTGCTGATTTTTCCTGGAAAATACACTAAAAATCCTACGAGCCGTTCCCGAGTAATCACACCTTCTCCAAATTGGCCAAAAAAAGAGTTGCTGATTTTTCCTGGAAAAAACATCAAAAATCTTACGAGCCGTTCCCGAGTAATCACACCTTCTCCAAATTGGCCAAAAAAAGCGTTGCTGATTTTTCCTGGAAAATACACTAAAAAACCTACGAGCCGTTCCCGAGTAATCACACCTTCTCCAAATTGGCCAAAAAAAGCGTTGTTGATTTTTCCTGGAAAATACACTAAAAATCTTACGAGCCGTTCCCGAGTAATCACACTTTCTCCAAATTGGCAAAAAAAAACGTTGTTGATTTTTCCTGGAAATTACACTAAAAATCCTACGAGCCGTTCCCGAGTAATCACACCTTCTCCAAATTGGCCAAAAAAAGCGTTGTTGATTTTTCCTGGAAAATACACTAAAAATCTTACGAGCCGTTCCTGAGTAATCCCATCTTCTCCAAATTAGAAAAAAAAGTGTTGCTGATTTTTCCTGGAAAAAACATCAAAAATTTTATGAGCCGTTCCCGAGTAATCCCATCTTCTCCAAATTGGCCAAAAAAAAGCGTTGCTGATTTTTCCTGGAAAATACACTAAAAATCCTACGAGCCGTTCCCGAGTAATCACAACTTCTCCAAATTGGCCAAAAAAAGCGTTGTTGATTTTTCCTGGAAAATACACTAAAAATCCTACGAGCCGTTCCCGAGTAATCACACCTTCTCCAAATTGGCAAAAAAAAGCGTTGCTGATTTTTCCTGGAAAATACACTAAAAATCCTACGAGCCGTTCCCGAGTAATCACACCTTCTCCAAATTGGCCAAAAAAAAGCGTTGCTGATTTTTCCTGGAAAATACACTAAAAAACCTACGAGCCGTTTCCGAGTAATCACACCTTCTCCAAATTGGCCAAAAAAAAGCGTTGCTGATTTTTCCTGGAAAATACACTAAAAAACCTACGAGCCGTTCCCGAGTAATCACACCTTCTCCAAATTGGCCAAAAAAAGCGTTGCTGATTTTTCCTGGAAAAAACATCAAAAATCTTACGAGCCGTTCCCGAGTAATCACACCTTCTCCAAATTGGCCAAAAAAAGCGTTGTTGATTTTTCCTGGAAAATACACTAAAAATCTTACGAGCCGTTCCCGAGTAATCACACCTTCTCCAAATTGGCCAAAAAAAAGCGTTGCTGATTTTTCCTGGAAAATATATTAAAAATTTTATGAGCCGTTCCCGAGTAATCACACCTTCTCCAAATTGGCAAAAAAAAGCGTTGCTGATTTTTCCTGGAAAATACACTAAAAAACCTACGAGCCGTTCCCGAGTAATCACACCTTCTCCAAATTGGCAAAAAAAAGCGTTGCTGATTTTTCCTGGAAAATACACTAAAAATCCTACGAGCCGTTCCCGAGTAATCCCATCTTCTCCAAATTAGAAAAAATAGCGTTGCTGATTTTTCCTGGAAAATACACTAAAAAACCTACGAGCCGTTCCCGAGTAATCCCACCTTCTCCAAATTGGCCAAAAAAAGCGTTGCTGATTTTTCCTGGAAAATACACTAAAAATCCTACGAGCCGTTCCCGAGTAATCACACCTTCTCAAAATTGGCAAAAAAAAGCGTTGCTGATTTTTCCTGGAAAATACACTAAAAATCCTACGAGCCGTTCCCGAGTAATCACACCATCTCCAAATTGGCCAAAAAAAGCGTTGCTGATTTTTCCTGGAAAAAACATCAAAAATCCTACGAGCCGTTCCCGAGTAATCACACCTTCTCCAAATTAGAAAAAAAAGCGTTGCTGATTTTTCCTGGAAAATACACTAAAAATCCTACGAGCCGTTCCGGAGTAATCACACCTTCTCCAAATTGGCCAAAAAAAGCGTTGCACATTTTTCCTGGAAAATACACTAAAAATCCTACGAGCCGTTCCCGAGTAATCCCATCTTCTCCAAATTGGCCAAAAAAAAGCGTTGCTGATTTTTCCTGGAAAATACACTAAAAATCCTACGAGCCGTTCCCGAGTAATCCCATCTTCTCCGAATTGGCCAAAAAAAGCGTTGTTGATTTTTCCTGGAAAATACACTAAAAATCCTACGAGCCGTTCCCGAGTAATCACACCATCTCCAAATTGGCCAAAAAAAGCGTTGCTGATTTTTCCTGGAAAAAACATCAAAAATCCTACGAGCCGTTCCCGAGTAATCACACCTTCTCCAAATTGGCCAAAAAAAGCGTTGCTGATTTTTCCTGGAAAATACACTAAAAAACCTACGAGCCGTTCCCGAGTAATCACACCTTCTCCAAATTAGAAAAAAAAGCGTTGCTGATTTTTCCTGGAAAAAACATCAAAAATCTTACGAGCCGTTCCCGAGTAATCACACCTTCTCCAAATTGGCCAAAAAAAGCGTTGCTGATTTTTCCTGGAAATTACACTAAAAATCCAACGAGCCGTTCCCGAGTAATCACACCTTCTCCAAATTGGCCAAAAAAAGCGTTGCTGATTTTTCCTGGAAAATACACTAAAAATCCTACGAGCCGTTCCCGAGTAATCACACCTTCTCCAAATTGGCCAAAAAAAGCGTTGCACATTTTTCCTGGAAAATACACTAAAAATCCTACGAGCCGTTCCTGAGTAATCACACCTTCTCCAAATTGGCCAAAAAAAAGCGTTGCTGATTTTTCCTGGAAAATACACTAAAAAACCTACGAGCCGTTCCCGAGTAATCACACCTTCTCCAAATTAGAAAAAAAAGCGTTGCTGATTTTTCCTGGAAAAAACATCAAAAATCCTACGAGCCGTTCCCGAGTAATCACGCCTTCTCCAAATTAGAAAAAAAAAGCGTTGCTGATTTTTCCTGGAAAATACACTAAAAAACCTACGAGCCGTTCCCGAGTAATTACACCTTCTCCAAATTGGCCAAAAAAAGCGTTGCTGATTTTTCCTGGAAATTACACTAAAAATCCTACGAGCCGTTCCCGAGTAATCACACCTTCTCCAAATTGGCCAAAAAAAAAGCGTTGCTGATTTTTCCTGGAAAATACACAAAAAATCTTACAAGCCGTTCCCGAGTAATCACACCTTCTCCAAATTGGCCAAAAAAAGTGTTGCTGATTTTTCCTGGAAAATATATTAAAAATTTTATGAGCCGTTCCCGAGTAATCCCATCTTCTCCAAATTGGCCAAAAAAAGCGTTGCTGATTTTTCCTGGAAAATACACTAAAAATCCTACGAGCCGTTCCCGAGTAATCACACCTTCTCCAAATTGGCCAAAAAAAGCGTTGCTGATTTTTCCTGGAAAATACACTAAAAATCCTACGAGCCGTTCCCGAGTAATCACAGCTTCTCCAAATTGGCCAAAAAAAAGCGTTGTTGATTTTTCCTGGAAATTACACTAAAAAACCTACGAGCCGTTCCCGAGTAATCCCATCTTCTCCAAATTGGCCAAAAAAAGCGTTGTTGATTTTTCCTGGAAAATACACTAAAAATCCTACGAGCCGTTCCCGAGTAATCCCATCTTCTCCAAATTGGCCAAAAAAAGCGTTGTTGATTTTTCCTGGAAAATATATTAAAAATTTTATGAGCCGTTCCCGAGTAATCCCATCTTCTCCAAATTGGCCAAAAAAAGCGTTGCTGATTTTTCCTGGAAAATACACTAAAAATCTTACGAGCCGTTTCCGAGTAATCACACCTTCTCCAAATTGGCCAAAAAAAAGCGTTGCTGATTTTTCCTGGAAAATACATCAAAAATCTTACGAGCCGTTCCCGAGTAATCACACCTTCTCCAAATTGGCCAAAAAAAAGCGTTGCTGATTTTTCCTGGAAAAAACATCAAAAATCTTACGAGCCGTTTCCGAGTAATCACACCTTCTCCAAATTGGCCAAAAAAAAGCGTTGCTGATTTTTCCTGGAAAATACACTAAAAAACCTACGAGCCGTTCCCGAGTAATCCCATCTTCTCCAAATTGTCCAAAAAAAAGCGTTGCTGATTTTTCCTGGAAAATACACTAAAAAACCTACGAGCCGTTCCCGAGTAATCCCATCTTCTCCAAATTAGAAAAAAAAGCGTTGCTGATTTTTCCTGGAAAAAACATCAAAAATCTTACGAGCCGTTCCCGAGTAATCACACCTTCTCCAAATTGGCCAAAAAAAGCGTTGCTGATTTTTCCTGGAAAAAACATCAAAAATCTTACGAGCCGTTCCCGAGTAATCACACCTTCTCCAAATTGGCCAAAAAAAAACCTTGTTGATTTTTCCTGGAAAATACACTAAAAATCCTACGAGCCGTTTCCGAGTAATCACACCTTCTCCAAATTGGCCAAAAAAAAGCGTTGCTGATTTTTCCTGGAAAATACACTAAAAAACCTACGAGCCGTTCCCGAGTAATCACACCTTCTCCAAATTGGCAAAAAAAAAGCGTTGCTGATTTTTCCTGGAAAATACACTAAAAATCTTACGAGCCGTTCCCGAGTAATCACACCTTCTCCAAATTGGCCAAAAAAAAGCGTTGCTGATTTTTCCTGGAAAATACACTAAAAAACCTACGAGCCGTTCCCGAGTAATCCCATCTTCTCCAAATTGGCCAAAAAAAGTGTTGCTGATTTTTCCTGGAAATTACACTAAAAATCCTACGAGCCGTTCCCGAGTAATCCCATCTTCTCCAAATTAGAAAAAAAAGCGTTGCTGATTTTTCCTGGAAAATACACTAAAAAACCTACGAGCCGTTCCCGAGTAATCCCATCTTCTCCAAATTGGCCAAAAAAAAGCGTTGCTGATTTTTCCTGGAAATTACACTAAAAATCCTACGAGCCGTTCCCGAGTAATCACACCTTCTCCAAATTGGCCAAAAAAAGCGTTGCTGATTTTTCCTGGAAAACACACTAAAAATCCTACGAGCCGTTCCGGAGTAATCACACCTTCTCCGAATTGGCCAAAAAAAGCGTTGTTGATTTTTCCTGGAAAATACACTAAAAAGCCTACGAGCCGTTCCCGAGTAATCACACCATCTCCAAATTGGCCAAAAAAAGCGTTGCTGATTTTTCCTGGAAAATACACTAAAAATCCTACGAGCCGTTCCCGAGTAATCACACCTTCTCCAAATTAGAAAAAAAAGCGTTGCTGATTTTTCCTGGAAAATACACTAAAAAACCTACGAGCCGTTCCCGAGTAATCACACCTTCTCCAAATTAGAAAAAAAAGCGTTGCTGATTTTTCCTGGAAAAAACATCAAAAATCTTACGAGCCGTTCCCGAGTAATCACACCTTCTCCAAATTGGCCAAAAAAAGCGTTGCTGATTTTTCCTGGAAATTACACTAAAAATCCTACGAGCCGTTCCCGAGTAATCACACCTTCTCCAAATTAGAAAAAAAAGCGTTGCTGATTTTTCCTGGAAAATACACTAAAAATCCTACGAGCCGTTCCCGAGTAATCACACCTTCTCCAAATTGGCCAAAAAAGCGTTGCACATTTTTCCTGGAAAATACATCAAAAAACCTACGAGCCGTTCGCGAGTAATCACACCTTCTCCAAATTGGCCAAAAAAAAGCGTTGCTGATTTTTCCTGGAAAAAACATCAAAAATCTTACGAGCCGTTCCCGAGTAATCACACCTTCTCCAAATTGGCCAAAAAAAGCGTTGCTGATTTTTCCTGGAAAATACACTAAAAAACCTACGAGCCGTTCCCGAGTAATCACACCTTCTCCAAATTGGCCAAAAAAAAGCGTTGCTGATTTTTCCTGGAAAATACACTAAAAATCTTACGAGCCGTTCCCGAGTAATCACACCTTCTTCAAATTGGCCAAAAAAAGCGTTACTGATTTTTCCTGGAAAATACACTAAAAAACCTACGAGCCGTTCCCGAGTAATCACACCTTCTCCAAATTGGCCAAAAAAAGCGTTGTTGATTTTTCCTGGAAAATACACTAAAAAACCTACGAGCCGTTCCCGAGTAATCACACCTTCTCCAAATTGGCCAAAAAAAAGCGTTGCTGATTTTTCCTGGAAAATACATCAAAAATCTTACGAGCCGTTCCCGAGTAATCACACCTTCTCCAAATTGGCCAAAAAAAAGCGTTGCTGATTTTTCCTGGAAAAAACATCAAAAATCTTACGAGCCGTTCCCGAGTAATCCCATCTTCTCCAAATTGGCCAAAAAAAAGCGTTGCTGATTTTTCCTGGAAAATATATTAAAAATTTTATGAGCCGTTCCCGAGTAATCCCATCTTCTCCAAATTGGCCAAAAAAAGCGTTGCTGATTTTTCCTGGAAAATACACTAAAAATATTACGAGCCGTTTCCGAGTAATCACACCTTCTCCAAATTGGCCAAAAAAAAGCGTTGCTGATTTTTCCTGGAAAATACATCAAAAATCTTACGAGCCGTTCCCGAGTAATCACACCTTCTCCAAATTGGCCAAAAAAAAGCGTTGCTGATTTTTCCTGGAAAAAACATCAAAAATCTTACGAGCCGTTTCCGAGTAATCACACCTTCTCCAAATTGGCCAAAAAAAAGCGTTGCTGATTTTTCCTGGAAAATACACTAAAAAACCTACGAGCCGTTCCCGAGTAATCCCATCTTCTCCAAATTGGCCAAAAAAAAGCGTTGCTGATTTTTCCTGGAAAATACACTAAAAAACCTACGAGCCGTTCCCGAGTAATCCCATCTTCTCCAAATTAGAAAAAAAAGCGTTGCTGATTTTTCCTGGAAAAAACATCAAAAATCTTACGAGCCGTTCCCGAGTAATCACACCTTCTCCAAATTGGCCAAAAAAAGCGTTGCTGATTTTTCCTGGAAAAAACATCAAAAATCTTACGAGCCGTTCCCGAGTAATCACACCTTCTCCAAATTGGCCAAAAAAAAACCTTGTTGATTTTTCCTGGAAAATACACTAAAAATCCTACGAGCCGTTTCCGAGTAATCACACCTTCTCCAAATTGGCCAAAAAAAGCGTTGTTGATTTTTCCTGGAAAATACACTAAAAATCCTACGAGCCGTTCCCGAGTAATCACACCTTCTCCAAATTGGCCAAAAAAAGCGTTGCTGATTTTTCCTGGAAAAAACATCAAAAATCTTACGAGCCGTTCCCGAGTAATCACACCTTCTCCAAATTGGCCAAAAAAATCGTTGCTGATTTTTCCTGGAAAAAACATCAAAAATCTTACGAGCCGTTCCCGAGTAATCCCATCTTCTCCAAATTGGCCAAAAAAAAGCGTTGCTGATTTTTCCTGGAAAATACACTAAAAAACCTACGAGCCGTTCCCGAGTAATCACACTTTCTCCAAATTGGCCAAAAAAAAAGCGTTGCTGATTTTTCCTGGAAAATACACTAAAAATCCTACGAGCCGTTCCCGAGTAATCCCATCTTCTCCAAATTGGCAAAAAAAAGCGTTGTTGATTTTTCCTGGAAAATACACTAAAAATCTTACGAGCCGTTCCCGAGTAATCACACCTTCTCCAAATTGGCCAAAAAAAGCGTTGCTGATTTTTCCTGGAAAATACACTAAAAATCTTACGAGCCATTCCCGAGTAATCACACCTTCTCCAAATTACCAAAAAAAAGCGTTGCTGATTTTTCCCGGAAAAAACATCAAAAATCTTACGAGCCGTTCCCGAGTAATCCCATCTTCTCCAAATTGGCCAAAAAAAGCGTTGCTGATTTTTCCTGGAAAATACACTAAAAATCCTACGAGCAGTTCCCGAGTAATCACACCTTCTCCAAATTGGCAAAAAAAAGCGTTGTTGATTTTTCCTGGAAAATACACTAAAAAACCTACGAGCCGTTCCCGAGTAATCTTATCTTCTCCAAATTAGAAAAAAAAGCGTTGCTGATTTTTCCTGGAAAAAAAACTAAAAATCCTACGAGCCGTTCCCGAGTAATCACACCTTCTCCAAATTGGCAAAAAAAAGCGTTGCTGATTTTTCCTGGAAAATATATTAAAAATTTTATGAGCCGTTCCCGAGTAATCACACCTTCTCCAAATTGGCAAAAAAAAAGCGTTGCTGATTTTTCCTGGAAAATACACTAAAAATTTTATGAGCCGTTCCCGAGTAATCCCATCTTCTCCAAATTAGAAAAAAAAGCGTTGCTGATTTTTCCTGGAAAATACACTAAAAATCCTACGAGCCGTTCCCGAGTAATCACACCTTCTCCAAATTGGCCAAAAAAAGCGTTGCACATTTTTCCTGGAAAATACATTAAAAAACCTACGAGCCGTTCCCGAGTAATCCCATCTTCTCCAAATTGGCCAAAAAAAAGCGTTGCTGATTTTTCCTGGAAAATACACTAAAAAACCTACGAGCCGTTCCCGAGTAATCACACCTTCTCCAAATTAGAAAAAAAAGCGTTGCTGATTTTTCCTGGAAAAAACATCAAAAATCTTACGAGCCGTTCCCGAGTAATCACACCTTCTCCAAATTGGCCAAAAAAAAGCGTTGCTGATTTTTCCTGGAAAATACACTAAAAAACCTACGAGCCGTTCCCGAGTAATCACACCTTCTCCAAATTGGCCAAAAAAAGCGTTGTTGATTTTTCTTGGAAAATACACTAAAAAACCTACGAGCCGTTCCCGAGTAATCACACCTTCTCCAAATTGGCCAAAAAAAGCGTTGCTGATTTTTCCTGGAAAAAACATCAAAAATCTTACGAGCCGTTCCCGAGTAATCACACCTTCTCCAAATTGGCCAAAAAAAAGCGTTGCTGATTTTTCCTGGAAAATACACTAAAAAACCTACGAGCCGTTCCCGAGTAATCCCATCTTCTCCAAATTGGCCAAAAAAAAGCGTTGCTGATTTTTCCTGAAAAATACACTAAAAAACCTACGAGCCGTTCCCGAGTAATCACACCTTCTCCAAATTGGCCAAAAAAAAGCGTTGCTGATTTTTCCTGGAAAATACACTAAAAAACATACGAGCCGTTCCCGAGTAATCCCATCTTCTCCAAATTGGCCAAAAAAAAGCGTTGCTGATTTTTCCTGAAAAATACACTAAAAAACCTACGAGCCGTTCCCGAGTAATCACACCTTCTCCAAATTGGCCAAAAAAAAGCGTTGCTGATTTTTCCTGTAAAATACACTAAAAAACCTACGAGCCGTTCCCGAGTAATCACACCTTCTCCAAATTGGCAAAAAAAAGCGTTGCTGATTTTTCCTGGAAAATATATTAAAAATTTTATGAGCCGTTCCCGAGTAATCACACCTTCTCCAAATTGGCAAAAAAAAGCGTTGCTGATTTTTCCTGGAAAATACACTAAAAATTTTATGAGCCGTTCCCGAGTAATCCCATCTTCTCCAAATTGGCAAAAAAAAGCGTTGCTGATTTTTCCTGGAAAATACACTAAAAATCTTACGAGCCGTTCCCGAGTAATCACACCTTCTCCAAATTGGCCAAAAAAAAGCGTTGCTGATTTTTCCTGGAAAATACACTAAAAATCCTACGAGCCGTTCCCGAGTAATCCCATCTTCTCCAAATTGGCCAAAAAAAAGCGTTGCTGATTTTTCCTGGAAAATACACTAAAAAACCTACGAGCCGTTCCCGAGTAATCACACCTTCTCCAAATTGGCCAAAAAAAAGCGTTGCTGATTTTTCCTGGAAAATACACTAAAAAACCTACGAGCCGTTCCCGAGTAATCCCATCTTCTCCAAATTGGCCAAAAAAAGCGTTGTTGATTTTTCCTGGAAAATACACTAAAAATCCTACGAGCCGTTCCCGAGTAATCACACCATCTCCAAATTGGCCAAAAAAAGCGTTGTTGATTTTTCCTGGAAAATACACTAAAAATCCTACGAGCCGTTCCCGAGTAATCACACCTTCTCCAAATTAGAAAAAAAAGCGTTGCTGATTTTTCCTGGAAAATACACTAAAAATCCTACGAGCCGTTCCCGAGTAATCACACCTTCTCCAAATTGGCCAAAAAAAGCGTTGCACATTTTTCCTGGAAAATACACTAAAAATCCTACGAGCCGTTCCCGAGTAATCCCATCTTCTCCAAATTAGAAAAAAAAGCGTTGCTGATTTTTCCTGGAAAATACACTAAAAATCTTACGAGCCGTTCCCGAGTAATCACACCTTCTCCAAATTGGCCAAAAAAAGTGTTGGTGATTTTTCCTGGAAAATATATTAAAAATTTTATGAGCCGTTCCCGAGTAATCACACCTTCTCCAAATTGGCCACAAAAAGCGTTGCACATTTTTCCTGGAAAATACACTAAAAAACCTACGAGCCGTTCCCGAGTAATCACACCTTCTCCAAATTGGCCAAAAAAAAGCGTTGCTGATTTTTCCTGGAAAATACACTAAAAAACCTACGAGGCGTTCCCGAGTAATCACACCTTCTCCAAATTGGCCAAAAAAAGCGTTGCTGATTTTTCCTGGAAAAAACATCAAAAATCTTACGAGCCGTTCCCGAGTAATCACACCTTCTCCAAATTGGCCAAAAAAAGCGTTGTTGATTTTTCCTGGAAAATACACTAAAAATCCTACGAGCCGTTCCCGAGTAATCCCATCTTCTCCAAATTGGCCAAAAAAAGCGTTGCTGATTTTTCCTGGAAAATACACTAAAAATCCTACGAGCCGTTCCCGAGTAATCACACCTTCTCCAAATTGGCCAAAAAAAAGCGTTGCTGATTTTTCCTTGAAAATACACTAAAAATCCTACGAGCCGTTCCCGAGTAATCACACCTTCTCCAAATTGGCCAAAAAAAGCGTTGTTGATTTTTCCTGGAAAATACACTAAAAAACCTACGAGCCGTTCCCGAGTAATCCCATCTTCTCCAAATTAGAAAAAAAAGCGTTGCTGATTTTTCCTGGAAAATACACTAAAAAACCTACGAGCCGTTCCCGAGTAATCCCATCTTCTCCAAATTAGAAAAAAAAGCGTTGCTGATTTTTCCTGGAAAATACACTAACAATCCTACGAGCCGTTCCCGAGTAATCACACCTTCTCCAAATTGGCCAAAAAAAGCGTTGCTGATTTTTCCTGGAAAATATATTAAAAATTTTATGAGCCGTTCCGGAGTAATCCCATCTTCTCCAAATTGGCAAAAAAAAGCGTTGTTGATTTTTCCTGGAAAAAACATCAAAAATCTTACGAGCCGTTCCCGAGTAATCACACCTTCTCCAAATTGGCCAAAAAAAAGCGTTGCTGATTTTTCCTGGAAAATACACTAAAAATCCTACGAGCCGTTCCCGAGTAATCACACCTTCTCCAAATTGGCCAAAAAAAAGCGTTGCTGATTTTTCCTGGAAAATACACTAAAAATCCTACGAGCCGTTTCCGAGTAATCACACCTTCTCCAAATTGGCCAAAAAAAGCGTTGTTGATTTTTCCTGGAAAATATATTAAAAATTTTATGAGCCGTTCCCGAGTAATCACACCTTCTCCAAATTGGCCAAAAAAAAGCGTTGCTGATTTTTCCTGGAAAATACACTAAAAATCCTACGAGCAGTTCCCGAGTAATCACACCTTCTCCAAATTGGCCAAAAAAAGCGTTGCTGATTTTTCCTGGAAAATACACTAAAAAACCTACGAGCCGTTCCCGAGTAATCCCATCTTCTCCAAATTGGCCAAAAAAGGCGTTGTTGATTTTTCCTGGAAAATACACTAAAAATCCTACGAGCCGTTCCCGAGTAATCACACCATCTCCAAATTGGCCAAAAAAAGCGTTGCTGATTATTCCTGGAAAAAACATCAAAAATCCTACGAGCCGTTCCCGAGTAATCACACCTTCTCCAAATTGGCCAAAAAAAGCGTTGCTGATTTTTCCTGGAAAATACACTAAAAAACCTACGAGCCGTTCCCGAGTAATCACACCTTCTCCAAATTGGCCAAAAAAAAGCGTTGCTGATTTTTCCTGGAAAATACACTAAAAAACCTACGAGCCGTTCCCGAGTAATCCCATCTTCTCCAAATTGGCCAAAAAAAAGCGTTGCTGATTTTTCCTGGAAAATACACTAAAAATCCTACGAGCCGTTCCCGAGTAATCACACCTTCTCCAAATTGGCCAAAAAAAAGCGTTGCTGATTTTTCCTGGAAAATACACTAAAAAACCTACGAGCCGTTCCCGAGTAATCACACCTTCTCCAAATTGGCCAAAAAAAGCGTTGCTGATTTTTCCTGGAAAAAACATCAAAAATCTTACGAGCCGTTCCCGAGTAATCACACCTTCTCCAAATTGGCCAAAAAAAGCGTTGCTGATTTTTCCTGGAAAATACACTAAAAATCCTACGAGCCGTTCCCGAGTAATCACACCTTCTCCAAATTGGCCAAAAAAAAGCGTTGCTGATTTTTCCTGGAAAATACACTAAAAATCCTACGAGCCGTTTCCGAGTAATCACACCTTCTCCAAATTAGAAAAAAAAGCGTTGCTGATTTTTCCTGGAAAATATATTAAAAATTTTATGAGCCGTTCCCGAGTAATCACACCTTCTCCAAATTGGCCAAAAAAAAGCGTTGCTGATTTTTCCTGGAAAAAACATCAAAAATCTTACGAGCCGTTCCCAAGTAATCACACCTTCTCCAAATTGGCCAAAAAAAAGCGTTGCTGATTTTTCCTGGAAAAAACATCAAAAATCTTACGAGCCGTTCCCGAGTAATCACACCTTCTCCAAATTGGCCAAAAAAAAAGCGTTGCTGATTTTTCCTGGAAAATACACTAAAAAACCTACGAGCCGTTCCCGAGTAATCACACCTTCTCCAAATTGGCCAAAAAAAGCGTTGCTGATTTTTCCTGGAAAAAACATCAAAAATCTTACGAGCCGTTCCCGAGTAATCACACCTTCTCCAAATTGGCCAAAAAAAGCGTTGCTGATTTTTCCTGGAAAAAACATCAAAAATCTTACGAGCCGTTCCCGAGTAATCACACCTTCTCCAAATTGGCCAAAAAAAAGCGTTGCTGATTTTTCCTGGAAAATACACTAAAAAACCTACGAGCCGTTCCCGAGTAATCACACCTTCTCCAAATTGGCCAAAAAAAAACCTTGCTGATTTTTCCTGGAAAATACACTAAAAAACCTACGAGCCGTTCCCGAGTAATCCCATCTTCTCCAAATTGGCAAAAAAAAAGCGTTGCTGATTTTTCCTGGAAAATACACTAAAAAACCTACGAGCCGTTCCCGAGTAATCCCATCTTCTCCAAATTAGAAAAAAAGCGTTGCTGATTTTTCCTGGAAAATACACTAAAAATCCTACGAGCCGTTCCCGAGTAATCACACCTTCTCCAAATTGGCCAAAAAAAAGCGTTGCTGATTTTTCCTGGAAAATACACTAAAAAACCTACGAGCCGTTCCCGAGTAATCACACCTTCTCCAAATTAGAAAAAAAAGCGTTGCTGATTTTTCCTGGAAAATACACTAAAAAACCTACGAGCCGTTCCCGAGTAATCACACCTTCTCCAAATTGGCCAAAAAAAAGCGTTGCTGATTTTTCCTAGAAAATACACTAAAAAACCTACGAGCCGTTCCCGAGTAATCCCATCTTCTCCAAATTGGCCAAAAAAAAGCGTTGCTGATTTTTCCTGGAAAATACACTAAAAATCCTACGAGCCGTTCCCGAGTAATCACACCTTCTCCAAATTGGCCAAAAAAAGCGTTGCTGATTTTTCCTGGAAAAAACATCAAAAATCTTACGAGCCGTTCCCGAGTAATCACACCTTCTCCAAATTGGCCAAAAAAAGCGTTGTTGATTTTTCCTGGAAAATACACTAAAAATCCTACGAGCCGTTCCCGAGTAATCCCATCTTCTCCAAATTGGCCAAAAAAAGCGTTGCTGATTTTTCCTGGAAAATACACTAAAAATCCTACGAGCCGTTCCCGAGTAATCACACCTTCTCCAAATTGGCCAAAAAAAAGCGTTGCTGATTTTTCCTTGAAAATACACTAAAAATCCTACGAGCCGTTCCCGAGTAATCACACCTTCTCCAAATTGGCCAAAAAAAGCGTTGTTGATTTTTCCTGGAAAATACACTAAAAAACCTACGAGCCGTTCCCGAGTAATCCCATCTTCTCCAAATTAGAAAAAAAAGCGTTGCTGATTTTTCCTGGAAAATACACTAAAAAACCTACGAGCCGTTCCCGAGTAATCCCATCTTCTCCAAATTAGAAAAAAAAGCGTTGCTGATTTTTCCTGGAAAATACACTAACAATCCTACGAGCCGTTCCCGAGTAATCACACCTTCTCCAAATTGGCCAAAAAAAGCGTTGCTGATTTTTCCTGGAAAATATATTAAAAATTTTATGAGCCGTTCCGGAGTAATCCCATCTTCTCCAAATTGGCAAAAAAAAGCGTTGTTGATTTTTCCTGGAAAAAACATCAAAAATCTTACGAGCCGTTCCCGAGTAATCACACCTTCTCCAAATTGGCCAAAAAAAGCGTTGCTGATTTTTCCTGGAAAATACACTAAAAATCCTACGAGCCGTTCCCGAGTAATCACACCTTCTCCAAATTGGCCAAAAAAAAGCGTTGCTGATTTTTCCTGGAAAATACACTAAAAATCCTACGAGCCGTTTCCGAGTAATCACACCTTCTCCAAATTGGCCAAAAAAAGCGTTGTTGATTTTTCCTGGAAAATATATTAAAAATTTTATGAGCCGTTCCCGAGTAATCACACCTTCTCCAAATTGGCCAAAAAAAAGCGTTGCTGATTTTTCCTGGAAAATACACTAAAAATCCTACGAGCAGTTCCCGAGTAATCACACCTTCTCCAAATTGGCCAAAAAAAGCGTTGCTGATTTTTCCTGGAAAATACACTAAAAAACCTACGAGCCGTTCCCGAGTAATCCCATCTTCTCCAAATTGGCCAAAAAAGGCGTTGTTGATTTTTCCTGGAAAATACACTAAAAATCCTACGAGCCGTTCCCGAGTAATCACACCATCTCCAAATTGGCCAAAAAAAGCGTTGCTGATTATTCCTGGAAAAAACATCAAAAATCCTACGAGCCGTTCCCGAGTAATCACACCTTCTCCAAATTGGCCAAAAAAAGCGTTGCTGATTTTTCCTGGAAAATACACTAAAAAACCTACGAGCCGTTCCCGAGTAATCACACCTTCTCCAAATTGGCCAAAAAAAAGCGTTGCTGATTTTTCCTGGAAAATACACTAAAAAACCTACGAGCCGTTCCCGAGTAATCCCATCTTCTCCAAATTGGCCAAAAAAAAGCGTTGCTGATTTTTCCTGGAAAATACACTAAAAATCCTACGAGCCGTTCCCGAGTAATCACACCTTCTCCAAATTGGCCAAAAAAAAGCGTTGCTGATTTTTCCTGGAAAATACACTAAAAAACCTACGAGCCGTTCCCGAGTAATCACACCTTCTCCAAATTGGCCAAAAAAAGCGTTGCTGATTTTTCCTGGAAAAAACATCAAAAATCTTACGAGCCGTTCCCGAGTAATCACACCTTCTCCAAATTGGCCAAAAAAAGCGTTGCTGATTTTTCCTGGAAAATACACTAAAAATCCTACGAGCCGTTCCCGAGTAATCACACCTTCTCCAAATTGGCCAAAAAAAAGCGTTGCTGATTTTTCCTGGAAAATACACTAAAAATCCTACGAGCCGTTTCCGAGTAATCACACCTTCTCCAAATTAGAAAAAAAAGCGTTGCTGATTTTTCCTGGAAAATATATTAAAAATTTTATGAGCCGTTCCCGAGTAATCACACCTTCTCCAAATTGGCCAAAAAAAAGCGTTGCTGATTTTTCCTGGAAAAAACATCAAAAATCTTACGAGCCGTTCCCAAGTAATCACACCTTCTCCAAATTGGCCAAAAAAAAGCGTTGCTGATTTTTCCTGGAAAAAACATCAAAAATCTTACGAGCCGTTCCCGAGTAATCACACCTTCTCCAAATTGGCCAAAAAAAAAGCGTTGCTGATTTTTCCTGGAAAATACACTAAAAAACCTACGAGCTGTTCCCGAGTAATCACACCTTCTCCAAATTGGCCAAAAAAAGCGTTGCTGATTTTTCCTGGAAAAAACATCAAAAATCTTACGAGCCGTTCCCGAGTAATCACACCTTCTCCAAATTGGCCAAAAAAAGCGTTGCTGATTTTTCCTGGAAAAAACATCAAAAATCTTACGAGCCGTTCCCGAGTAATCACACCTTCTCCAAATTGGCCAAAAAAAAGCGTTGCTGATTTTTCCTGGAAAATACACTAAAAAACCTACGAGCCGTTCCCGAGTAATCACACCTTCTCCAAATTGGCCAAAAAAAAACCTTGCTGATTTTTCCTGGAAAATACACTAAAAAACCTACGAGCCGTTCCCGAGTAATCCCATCTTCTCCAAATTGGCAAAAAAAAAGCGTTGCTGATTTTTCCTGGAAAATACACTAAAAAACCTACGAGCCGTTCCCGAGTAATCCCATCTTCTCCAAATTAGAAAAAAAGCGTTGCTGATTTTTCCTGGAAAATACACTAAAAATCCTACGAGCCGTTCCCGAGTAATCACACCTTCTCCAAATTGGCCAAAAAAAAGCGTTGCTGATTTTTCCTGGAAAATACACTAAAAAACCTACCAGCCGTTCCCGAGTAATCACACCTTCTCCAAATTAGAAAAAAAAGCGTTGCTGATTTTTCCTGGAAAATACACTAAAAAACCTACGAGCCGTTCCCGAGTAATCACACCTTCTCCAAATTGGCCAAAAAAAAGCGTTGCTGATTTTTCCTGGAAAATACACTAAAAAACCTACGAGCCGTTCCCGAGTAATCCCATCTTCTCCAAATTGGCCAAAAAAAAGCGTTGCTGATTTTTCCTGGAAAATACACTAAAAATCCTACGAGCCGTTCCCGAGTAATCACACCTTCTCCAAATTGGCCAAAAAAAAGCGTTGCTGATTTTTCCTGGAAAATACACTAAAAATCTTACGAGCCGTTTCCGAGTAATCCCATCTTCTCCAAATTGGCCAAAAAAAAACGTTGTTGATTTTTCCTGGAAAAAACATCAAAAATTTTATGAGCCGTTCCCGAGTAATCACACCTTCTCCAAATTGGCCAAAAAAAAGCGTTGCTGATTTTTCCTGGAAAATACACTTAAAATCCTACGAGCCGTCCCCGAGTAATCCCATCTTCTCCAAATTAGAAAAAAAAGCGTTGCTGATTTTTCCTGGAAAATACACTAAAAATCCTACGAGCCGTTTCCGAGTAATCACACCTTCTCCAAATTGGCCAAAAAAAGCGTTGTTGATTTTTCCTGGAAAATATATTAAAAATTTTATGAGCCGTTCCCGAGTAATCACACCTTCTCCAAATTGGCCAAAAAAAAGCGTTGCTGATTTTTCCTGGAAAATACACTAAAAATCCTACGAGCAGTTCCCGAGTAATCACACCTTCTCCAAATTGGCCAAAAAAAGCGTTGCTGATTTTTCCTGGAAAATACACTAAAAAACCTACGAGCCGTTCCCGAGTAATCCCATCTTCTCCAAATTGGCCAAAAAAAAGCGTTGTTGATTTTTCCTGGAAAATACACTAAAAATCCTACGAGCCGTTCCCGAGTAATCACACCATCTCCAAATTGGCCAAAAAAAGCGTTGCTGATTTTTCCTGGAAAAAACATCAAAAATCCTACGAGCCGTTCCCGAGTAATCACACCTTCTCCAAATTGGCCAAAAAAAGCGTTGCTGATTTTTCCTGGAAAATACACTAAAAAACCTACGAGCCGTTCCCGAGTAATCACACCTTCTCCAAATTGGCCAAAAAAAGCGTTGCTGATTTTTCCTGGAAAAAACATCAAAAATCTTACGAGCCGTTCCCGAGTAATCACACCTTCTCCAAATTGGCCAAAAAAAAGCGTTGCTGATTTTTCCTGGAAAATACACTAAAAAACCTACGAGCCGTTCCCGAGTAATCCCATCTTCTCCAAATTGGCCAAAAAAAAGCGTTGCTGACACTAAAAATCCTACGAGCCGTTCCCGAGTAATCACACCTTCTCCAAATTGGCCAAAAAAAAGCGTTGCTGATTTTTCCTGGAAAATACACTAAAAAACCTACGAGCCGTTCCCGAGTAATCACACCTTCTCCAAATTAGAAAAAAAAGCGTTGCTGATTTTTCCTGGAAAATACACTAAAAAACCTACGAGCCGTTCCCGAGTAATCACACCTTCTCCAAATTGGCCAAAAAAAGCGTTGCTGATTTTTCCTGGAAAAAACATCAAAAATCTTACGAGCCGTTCCCGAGTAATCACACCTTCTCCAAATTGGCCAAAAAAAAGCGTTGCTGATTTTTCCTGGAAAATACACTAAAAAACCTACGAGCCGTTCCCGAGTAATCACACCTTCTCCAAATTGGCCAAAAAAAAACCTTGCTGATTTTTCCTGGAAAATACACTAAAAAACCTACGAGCCGTTCCCGAGTAATCCCATCTTCTCCAAATTGGCAAAAAAAAAGCGTTGCTGATTTTTCCTGGAAAATACACTAAAAAACCTACGAGCCGTTCCCGAGTAATCCCATCTTCTCCAAATTAGAAAAAAAGCGTTGCTGATTTTTCCTGGAAAATACACTAAAAATCCTACGAGCCGTTCCCGAGTAATCACACCTTCTCCAAATTGGCCAAAAAAAAGCGTTGCTGATTTTTCCTGGAAAATACACTAAAAAACCTACCAGCCGTTCCCGAGTAATCACACCTTCTCCAAATTAGAAAAAAAAGCGTTGCTGATTTTTCCTGGAAAATACACTAAAAAACCTACGAGCCGTTCCCGAGTAATCACACCTTCTCCAAATTGGCCAAAAAAAAGCGTTGCTGATTTTTCCTGGAAAATACACTAAAAAACCTACGAGCCGTTCCCGAGTAATCCCATCTTCTCCAAATTGGCCAAAAAAAAGCGTTGCTGATTTTTCCTGGAAAATACACTAAAAATCCTACGAGCCGTTCCCGAGTAATCACACCTTCTCCAAATTGGCCAAAAAAAAGCGTTGCTGATTTTTCCTGGAAAATACACTAAAAATCTTACGAGCCGTTTCCGAGTAATCCCATCTTCTCCAAATTGGCCAAAAAAAAACGTTGTTGATTTTTCCTGGAAAAAACATCAAAAATTTTATGAGCCGTTCCCGAGTAATCACACCTTCTCCAAATTGGCCAAAAAAAAGCGTTGCTGATTTTTCCTGGAAAATACACTAAAAATCCTACGAGCCGTTCCCGAGTAATCACACCTTCTCCAAATTGGCCAAAAAAAAGCGTTGCTGATTTTTCCTGGAAAATACACTAAAAAACCTACCAGCCGTTCCCGAGTAATCACACCTTCTCCAAATTAGAAAAAAAAGCGTTGCTGATTTTTCCTGGAAAATACACTAAAAAACCTACGAGCCGTTCCCGAGTAATCACACCTTCTCCAAATTGGCCAAAAAAAAGCGTTGCTGATTTTTCCTGGAAAATACACTAAAAAACCTACGAGCCGTTCCCGAGTAATCCCATCTTCTCCAAATTGGCCAAAAAAAAGCGTTGCTGATTTTTCCTGGAAAATACACTAAAAATCCTACGAGCCGTTCCCGAGTAATCACACCTTCTCCAAATTGGCCAAAAAAAAGCGTTGCTGATTTTTCCTGGAAAATACACTAAAAAACCTACGAGCTGTTCCCGAGTAATCACACCTTCTCCAAATTGGCCAAAAAAAGCGTTGCTGATTTTTCCTGGAAAAAACATCAAAAATCTTACGAGCCGTTCCCGAGTAATCACACCTTCTCCAAATTGGCCAAAAAAAGCGTTGCTGATTTTTCCTGGAAAAAACATCAAAAATCTTACGAGCCGTTCCCGAGTAATCACACCTTCTCCAAATTGGCCAAAAAAAAGCGTTGCTGATTTTTCCTGGAAAATACACTAAAAAACCTACGAGCCGTTCCCGAGTAATCACACCTTCTCCAAATTGGCCAAAAAAAAACCTTGCTGATTTTTCCTGGAAAATACACTAAAAAACCTACGAGCCGTTCCCGAGTAATCCCATCTTCTCCAAATTGGCAAAAAAAAGCGTTGCTGATTTTTCCTGGAAAATACACTAAAAAACCTACGAGCCGTTCCCGAGTAATCCCATCTTCTCCAAATTAGAAAAAAAGCGTTGCTGATTTTTCCTGGAAAATACACTAAAAATCCTACGAGCCGTTCCCGAGTAATCACACCTTCTCCAAATTGGCCAAAAAAAAGCGTTGCTGATTTTTCCTGGAAAATACACTAAAAAACCTACCAGCCGTTCCCGAGTAATCACACCTTCTCCAAATTAGAAAAAAAAGCGTTGCTGATTTTTCCTGGAAAATACACTAAAAAACCTACGAGCCGTTCCCGAGTAATCACACCTTCTCCAAATTGGCCAAAAAAAAGCGTTGCTGATTTTTCCTGGAAAATACACTAAAAAACCTACGAGCCGTTCCCGAGTAATCCCATCTTCTCCAAATTGGCCAAAAAAAAGCGTTGCTGATTTTTCCTGGAAAATACACTAAAAATCCTACGAGCCGTTCCCGAGTAATCACACCTTCTCCAAATTGGCCAAAAAAAAGCGTTGCTGATTTTTCCTGGAAAATACACTAAAAATCTTACGAGCCGTTTCCGAGTAATCCCATCTTCTCCAAATTGGCCAAAAAAAAACGTTGTTGATTTTTCCTGGAAAAAACATCAAAAATTTTATGAGCCGTTCCCGAGTAATCACACCTTCTCCAAATTGGCCAAAAAAAAGCGTTGCTGATTTTTCCTGGAAAATACACTTAAAATCCTACGAGCCGTCCCCGAGTAATCCCATCTTCTCCAAATTAGAAAAAAAAGCGTTGCTGATTTTTCCTGGAAAATACACTAAAAATCCTACGAGCCGTTTCCGAGTAATCACACCTTCTCCAAATTGGCCAAAAAAAGCGTTGTTGATTTTTCCTGGAAAATATATTAAAAATTTTATGAGCCGTTCCCGAGTAATCACACCTTCTCCAAATTGGCCAAAAAAAAGCGTTGCTGATTTTTCCTGGAAAATACACTAAAAATCCTACGAGCAGTTCCCGAGTAATCACACCTTCTCCAAATTGGCCAAAAAAAGCGTTGCTGATTTTTCCTGGAAAATACACTAAAAAACCTACGAGCCGTTCCCGAGTAATCCCATCTTCTCCAAATTGGCCAAAAAAAAGCGTTGTTGATTTTTCCTGGAAAATACACTAAAAATCCTACGAGCCGTTCCCGAGTAATCACACCATCTCCAAATTGGCCAAAAAAAGCGTTGCTGATTTTTCCTGGAAAAAACATCAAAAATCCTACGAGCCGTTCCCGAGTAATCACACCTTCTCCAAATTGGCCAAAAAAAGCGTTGCTGATTTTTCCTGGAAAATACACTAAAAAACCTACGAGCCGTTCCCGAGTAATCACACCTTCTCCAAATTGGCCAAAAAAAGCGTTGCTGATTTTTCCTGGAAAAAACATCAAAAATCTTACGAGCCGTTCCCGAGTAATCACACCTTCTCCAAATTGGCCAAAAAAAAGCGTTGCTGATTTTTCCTGGAAAATACACTAAAAAACCTACGAGCCGTTCCCGAGTAATCCCATCTTCTCCAAATTGGCCAAAAAAAAGCGTTGCTGACACTAAAAATCCTACGAGCCGTTCCCGAGTAATCACACCTTCTCCAAATTGGCCAAAAAAAAGCGTTGCTGATTTTTCCTGGAAAATACACTAAAAAACCTACGAGCCGTTCCCGAGTAATCACACCTTCTCCAAATTAGAAAAAAAAGCGTTGCTGATTTTTCCTGGAAAATACACTAAAAAACCTACGAGCCGTTCCCGAGTAATCACACCTTCTCCAAATTGGCCAAAAAAAAGCGTTGCTGATTTTTCCTGGAAAATACACTAAAAAACCTACGAGCCGTTCCCGAGTAATCCCATCTTCTCCAAATTGGCCAAAAAAAAGCGTTGCTGATTTTTCCTGGAAAATACACTAAAAATCCTACGAGCCGTTCCCGAGTAATCACACCTTCTCCAAATTGGCCAAAAAAAAGCGTTGCTGATTTTTCCTGGAAAATACACTAAAAATCTTACGAGCCGTTTCCGAGTAATCCCATCTTCTCCAAATTGGCCAAAAAAAAACGTTGTTGATTTTTCCTGGAAAAAACATCAAAAATTTTATGAGCCGTTCCCGAGTAATCACACCTTCTCCAAATTGGCCAAAAAAAAGCGTTGCTGATTTTTCCTGGAAAATACACTTAAAATCCTACGAGCCGTTCCCGAGTAATCCCATCTTCTCCAAATTAGAAAAAAAAGCGTTGCTGATTTTTCCTGGAAAATACACTAAAAATCCTACGAGCCGTTTCCGAGTAATCACACCTTCTCCAAATTGGCCAAAAAAAGCGTTGTTGATTTTTCCTGGAAAATATATTAAAAATTTTATGAGCCGTTCCCGAGTAATCACACCTTCTCCAAATTGGCCAAAAAAAAGCGTTGCTGATTTTTCCTGGAAAATACACTAAAAATCCTACGAGCAGTTCCCGAGTAATCACACCTTCTCCAAATTGGCCAAAAAAAGCGTTGCTGATTTTTCCTGGAAAATACACTAAAAAACCTACGAGCCGTTCCCGAGTAATCCCATCTTCTCCAAATTGGCCAAAAAAAAGCGTTGTTGATTTTTCCTGGAAAATACACTAAAAATCCTACGAGCCGTTCCCGAGTAATCACACCATCTCCAAATTGGCCAAAAAAAGCGTTGCTGATTTTTCCTGGAAAAAACATCAAAAATCCTACGAGCCGTTCCCGAGTAATCACACCTTCTCCAAATTGGCCAAAAAAAGCGTTGCTGATTTTTCCTGGAAAATACACTAAAAAACCTACGAGCCGTTCCCGAGTAATCACACCTTCTCCAAATTGGCCAAAAAAAAAGCGTTGCTGATTTTTCCTGGAAAATACACTAAAAAACCTACGAGCCGTTCCCGAGTAATCCCATCTTCTCCAAATTGGCCAAAAAAAAGCGTTGCTGATTTTTCCTGGAAAATACACTAAAAATCCTACGAGCCGTTCCCGAGTAATCACACCTTCTCCAAATTGGCCAAAAAAAAGCGTTGCTGATTTTTCCTGGAAAATACACTAAAAAACCTACGAGCCGTTCCCGAGTAATCACACCTTCTCCAAATTGGCCAAAAAAAGCGTTGCTGATTTTTCCTGGAAAAAACATCAAAAATCTTACGAGCCGTTCCCGAGTAATCACACCTTCTCCAAATTGGCCAAAAAAAGCGTTGCTCATTTTTCCTGGAAAATACACTAAAAATCCTACGAGCCGTTCCCGAGTAATCACACCTACTCCAAATTCGCCAAAAAAAAGCGTTGCTGGTTTTTCCTGGAAAATACACTAAAAATCCTACGAGCCGTTTCCGAGTAATCACACCTTCTCCAAATTAGAAAAAAAAGCGTTGCTGATTTTTCCTGGAAAATATATTAAAAATTTTATGAGCCGTTCCCGAGTAATCACACCTTCTCCAAATTGGCCAAAAAAAAGCGTTGCTGATTTTTCCTGGAAAAAACATCAAAAATCTTACGAGCCGTTCCCGAGTAATCACACCTTCTCCAAATTGGCCAAAAAAAGCGTTGCTGATTTTTCCTGGAAAATACACTAAAAAACCTACGAGCCGTTCCCGAGTAATCCCATCTTCTCCAAATTGGCCAAAAAAAAGCGTTGCTGATTTTTCCTGGAAAATACACTAAAAATCCTACGAGCCGTTCCCGAGTAATCACACCTTCTCCAAATTGGCCAAAAAAAAGCGTTGCTGATTTTTCCTGGAAAATACACTAAAAATCTTACGAGCCGTTTCCGAGTAATCCCATCTTCTCCAAATTGGCCAAAAAAAAACGTTGTTGATTTTTCCTGGAAAATACACTAAA
>CAMZJU010000103.1:0-91134 GCA_947311025.1 Lypha dubia
GGGATTACTCGGGAACGGCTCGTAGGATTTTTGATGTATTTTCCAGGAAAAATCAGCAACGCTTTTTTTGGCCAATTTGGAGAAGGTGTGATTACTCGGGAACGGCTCGTAGGATTTTTAGTGTATTTTCCAGGAAAAATCAACAACGCTTTTTTTTGCCAATTTGGAGAAGGTGTGATTACTCGGGAACGGCTCGTAGGATTTTTAGTGTATTTTCCAGGAAAAATCAGCAACGCTTTTTTTGGCCAATTTGGAGAAGGTGTGATTACTCGGGAACGGCTCGTAGGATTTTAAGTGTAATTTCCAAGAAAAATCAGCAACGCTTTTTTTGGCCAATTTGGAGAAGGTGTGATTACTCGGGAACGGCTCGTAGGTTTTTTACTGTATTTTCCAGGAAAAATCAGCAACGCTTTTTTTTGGCCAATTTGGAGAAGGTGTGATTACTCGGGAACGGCTCGTAGGATTTTTAGTGTATTTTCCAGGAAAAATCAGCAACGCTTTTTTTGGCCAATTTGGAGAAGGTGTGATTACTCGGGAACGGCTCGTAGGATTTTAAGTGTAATTTCCAGGAAAAATCAGCAACGCTTTTTTTGGCCAATTTGGAGAAGGTGTGATTACTCGGGAACGGCTCGTAGTTTTTTTAGTGTATTTTCCAGGAAAAATCAGCAACGCTTTTTTTTTGGCCAATTTGGAGAAGGTGTGATTACTCGGGAACGGCTCGTAGGTTTTTTAGTGTATTTTCCAGGAAAAATCAGCAAGGTTTTTTTTTGGCCAATTTGGAGAAGGTGTGATTACTCGGGAACGGCTCGTAGGATTTTTAGTGTAATTTCCAGGAAAAATCAGCAACGCTTTTTTTGGCCAATTTGGAGAAGGTGTGATTACTCGGGAACGGCTCGTAGGTTTTTTAGTGTATTTTCCAGGAAAAATCAGCAACGCTTTTTTTTGGCCAATTTGGAGAAGGTGTGATTACTCGGGAACGGCTCGTAGGATTTTTAGTGTAATTTCCAGGAAAAATCAACAACGCTTTTTTTGGCCAATTTGGAGAAGGTGTGATTACTCGGGAACGGCTCATAAAATTTTTAATATATTTTCCAGGAAAAATCAGCAACGCTTTTTTTTCTAATTTGGAGAAGGTGTGATTACTCGGAAACGGCTCGTAGGTTTTTTAGTGTATTTTCCAGGAAAAATCAGCAACGTTTTTTTTTTGGCCAATTTGGAGAATATGGGATTACTCGGGAACGGCTCGTAAGATTTTTAGTGTATTTTCCAGGAAAAATCAACAACGCTTTTTTTGGCCAATTTGGAGAAGGTGTGATTACTCGGAAACGGCTCGTAGGTTTTTTAGTGTATTTTCCAGGAAAAATCAGCAACGCTTTTTTTTCTAATTTGGAGAAGGTGTGATTACTCGGAAACGGCTCGTAGGTTTTTTAGTGTATTTTCCAGGAAAAATCAGCAACGCTTTTTTTTTTGCCAATTTGGAGAAGATGGGATTACTCGGGAACGGCTCGTAAGATTTTTGATGTATTTTTCAGGAAAAATCAGCAACGCTTTTTTTGGCCAATTTGGAGAAGATGGGATTACTCGGGAACGGCTCGTAGGATTTTTGATGTATTTTCCAGGAAAAATCAGCAACGCTTTTTTTGGCCAATTTGGAGAAGGTGTGATTACTCGGGAACGGCTCATAAAATTTTTAATATATTTTCCAGGAAAAATCAGCAACGCTTTTTTTTGGCCAATTTGGAGAAGGTGTGATTACTCGGGAACTGCTCGTAGGATTTTTAGTGTATTTTCCAGGAAAAATCAGCAACACTTTTTTTGGCCAATTTGGAGAAGGTGTGATTACTCGGGAACGGCTCGTAGGATTTTTAGTGTATTTTCCAGGAAAAATCAACAACGCTTTTTTTTTTTGCCAATTTGGAGAAGATGGGATTACTCGGGAACGGCTCGTAAGATTTTTGATGTATTTTTCAGGAAAAATCAGCAACGCTTTTTTTGGCCAATTTGGAGAAGATGGGATTACTCGGGAACGGCTCGTAGGATTTTTGATGTATTTTCCAGGAAAAATCAGCAACGCTTTTTTTGGCCAATTTGGAGAAGGTGTGATTACTCGGGAACGGCTCGTAGGATTTTTAGTGTATTTTCCAGGAAAAATCAACAACGCTTTTTTTTGCCAATTTGGAGAAGGTGTGATTACTCGGGAACGGCTCGTAGGATTTTTAGTGTATTTTCCAGGAAAAATCAGCAACGCTTTTTTTGGCCAATTTGGAGAAGGTGTGATTACTCGGGAACGGCTCGTAGGATTTTAAGTGTAATTTCCAGGAAAAATCAGCAACGCTTTTTTTGGCCAATTTGGAGAAGGTGTGATTACTCGGGAACGGCTCGTAGGTTTTTTAGTGTATTTTCCAGGAAAAATCAGCAACGCTTTTTTTTGGCCAATTTGGAGAAGGTGTGATTACTCGGGAACGGCTCGTAGGATTTTTAGTGTATTTTCCAGGAAAAATCAGCAACGCTTTTTTTGGCCAATTTGGAGAAGGTGTGATTACTCGGGAACGGCTCGTAGGATTTTAAGTGTAATTTCCAGGAAAAATCAGCAACGCTTTTTTTGGCCAATTTGGAGAAGGTGTGATTACTCGGGAACGGCTCGTAGTTTTTTTAGTGTATTTTCCAGGAAAAATCAGCAACGCTTTTTTTTGGCCAATTTGGAGAAGGTGTGATTACTCGGGAACGGCTCGTAGGTTTTTTAGTGTATTTTCCAGGAAAAATCAGCAAGGTTTTTTTTTGGCCAATTTGGAGAAGGTGTGATTACTCGGGAACGGCTCGTAGGATTTTTAGTGTAATTTCCAGGAAAAATCAGCAACGCTTTTTTTGGCCAATTTGGAGAAGGTGTGATTACTCGGGAACGGCTCGTAGGTTTTTTAGTGTATTTTCCAGGAAAAATCAGCAACGCTTTTTTTTTGGCCAATTTGGAGAAGGTGTGATTACTCGGGAACGGCTCGTAGGATTTTTAGTGTAATTTCCAGGAAAAATCAACAACGCTTTTTTTGGCCAATTTGGAGAAGGTGTGATTACTCGGGAACGGCTCATAAAATTTTTAATATATTTTCCAGGAAAAATCAGCAACGCTTTTTTTTTCTAATTTGGAGAAGGTGTGATTACTCGGAAACGGCTCGTAGGTTTTTTAGTGTATTTTCCAGGAAAAATCAGCATCGTTTTTTTTTTGGCCAATTTGGAGAAGATGGGATTACTCGGGAACGGCTCGTAAGATTTTTAGTGTATTTTCCAGGAAAAATCAACAACGCTTTTTTTGGCCAATTTGGAGAAGGTGTGATTACTCGGAAACGGCTCGTAGGTTTTTTAGTGTATTTTCCAGGAAAAATCAGCAACGCTTTTTTTTCTAATTTGGAGAAGGTGTGATTACTCGGAAACGGCTCGTAGGTTTTTTAGTGTATTTTCCAGGAAAAATCAGCAACGCTTTTTTTGGCCAATTTGGAGAAGGTGTGATTACTCGGGAACGGCTCGTAGGATTTTTGATGTTTTTTCCAGGAAAAATCAGCAACGCTTTTTTTTGGCCAATTTGGAGAAGGTGTGATTACTCGGGAACGGCTCGTAGGTTTTTTAGTGTATTTTCCAGGAAAAATCAGCAACGCTTTTTTTTGGCCAATTTGGAGAAGGTGTGATTACTCGGGAACGGCTCGTAAGATTTTTAGTGTATTTTCCAGGAAAAATCAGCAACGCTTTTTTTTGGCCAATTTGGAGAAGATGGGATTACTCGGGAACGGCTCGTAAGATTTTTGATGTTTTTTCCAGGAAAAATCAGCAACGCTTTTTTTTCTAATTTGGAGAAGGTGTGATTACTCGGAAACGGCTCGTAGGTTTTTTAGTGTATTTTCCAGGAAAAATCAGCAACGCTTTTTTTGGCCAATTTGGAGAAGGTGTGATTACTCGGGAACGGCTCGTAGGTTTTTTAGTGTATTTTCCAGGAAAAATCAGCAACGCTTTTTTTTCTAATTTGGAGAAGGTGTGATTACTCGGGAACGGCTCGTAGGTTTTTTAGTGTATTTTCCAGGAAAAATCAGCAACGCTTTTTTTTGGCCAATTTGGAGAAGGTGTGATTACTCGGGAACGGCTCGTAGGATTTTTTGTGTATTTTCCAGGAAAAATCAACAACGCTTTTTTTGGCCAATTTGGAGAAGGTGTGATTACCCGGGAACGGCTCGTAAGATTTTTAATATATTTTCCAGGAAAAATCAGCAACGCTTTTTTTTCTAATTTGGAGAAGGTGTGATTACTCGGGAACGGCTCGTAAGATTTTTGATGTTTTTTCCAGGAAAAATCAGCAACGCTTTTTTTGGCCAATTTGGAGAAGGTGTGATTACTCGGGAACGGCTCGTAGGATTTTTAGTGTAATTTCCAGGAAAAATCAGCAACGCTTTTTTTTGGCCAATTTGGAGAAGGTGTGATTACTCGGAAACGGCTCGTAAGATTTTTAGTGTATTTTCCAGGAAAAATCAGCAACGCTTTTTTTGGCCAATTTGGAGAAGGTGTGATTACTCGGGAACGGCTCGTAAGATTTTTGATGTTTTTTCCAGGAAAAATCAGCAACGCTTTTTTTTTTCTAATTTGGAGAAGGTGTGATTACTCGGGAACGGCTCGTAGGATTTTAAGTGTAATTTCCAGGAAAAATCAGCAACGCTTTTTTTTGGCCAATTTGGAGAAGATGGGATTACTCGGGAACGGCTCGTAAGATTTTTGATGTTTTTTCCAGGAAAAATCAGCAACGCTTTTTTTTGGTAATTTGGAGAAGGTGTGATTACTCGGGAATGGCTCGTAGGATTTTTAGTGTATTTTCCAGGAAAAATCAGCAACGCTTTTTTTGGCCAATTTGGAGAAGGTGTGATTACTCGGGAACGGCTCGTAAGATTTTTAGTGTATTTTCCAGGAAAAATCAGCAACGCTTTTTTTTGCCAATTTGGAGAAAGTGTGATTACTCCGGAACGGCTCGTAAGATTTTTAGTGTATTTTCCAGGAAAAATCAGCAACGCTTTTTTTTGGCCAATTTGGAGAAGATGTGATTACTCGGGAACGGCTCGTAGGGTTTTTAGTGTATTTTCCAGGAAAAATCAGCAACGCTTTTTTTGGCCAATTTGGAGAAGGTGTGATTACTCGGGAACGGCTCGTAAGATTTTTGATGTTTTTTCCAGGAAAAATCAGCAACGCTTTTTTTTCTAATTTGGAGAAGGTGTGATTACTCAAGAACGGCTCGTAGGATTTTAAGTGTAATTTCCAGGAAAAATCAGCAACGCTTTTTTTTGGCCAATTTGGAGAAGATGGGATTACTCGGGAACGGCTCGTAAGATTTTTGATGTTTTTTCCAGGAAAAATCAGCAACGCTTTTTTTGGCCAATTTGGAGAAGGTGTGATTACTCGGGAACGGCTCGTAGAATTTTTAGTGTATTTTCCAGGAAAAATCAACAACGCTTTTTTTTGGCCAATTTGGAGAAGGTGTGATTACTCGGGAACGGCTCGTAAGATTTTTGATGTTTTTTCCAGGAAAAATCAGCAACGCTTTTTTTGGCCAATTTGGAGAAGGTGTGATTACTCGGGAACGGCTCGTAGGATTTTTAGTGTATTTTCCAGGAAAAATCAGCAACGCTTTTTTTTGGTAATTTGGAGAAGGTGTGATTACTCGGGAATGGCTCGTAGGATTTTTAGTGTATTTTCCAGGAAAAATCAACAACGCTTTTTTTGGCCAATTTGGAGAAGCTGTGATTACTCGGGAACGGCTCGTAGGATTTTTAGTGTATTTTTCAGGAAAAATCAGCAACGCTTTTTTTGGCCAATTTGGAGAAGGTGTGATTACTCGGGAACGGCTCGTAAGATTTTTAGTGTATTTTCCAGGAAAAATGTGCAACGCTTTTTTTGGCCAATTTGGAGAAGATGGGATTACTCGGGAACGGCTCGTAAGATTTTTAGTGTTTTTTCCAGGAAAAATCAGCAACGCTTTTTTTTGGCCAATTTGGAGAAGGTGTGATTACTCGGGAACGGCTCGTAGGGTTTTTAGTGTATTTTCCAGGAAAAATCAGCAACGCTTTTTTTGGCCAATTTGGAGAAGGTGTGATTACTCGGGAACGGCTCGTAGGATTTTTAGTGTATTTTCCAGGAAAAATCAGCAACGCTTTTTTTGGCCAATTTGGAGAAGGTGTGATTACTCGGGAACGGCTCGTAAGATTTTTAGTGTATTTTCCAGGAAAAATCAGCAACGCTTTTTTTGGCCAATTTGGAGAAGGTGTGATTACTCGGGAACGGCTCGTAAGATTTTTAGTGTATTTTCCAGGAAAAATCAGCAACGCTTTTTTTTCTAATTTGGAGAAGGTGTGATTACTCGGAAACGGCTCGTAAGATTTTTAATGTTTTTTCCAGGAAAAATCAGCAACGCTTTTTTTTCTAATTTGGAGAAGCTGTGATTACTCGGGAACGGCTCGTAAGATTTTTGATGTTTTTTCCAGGAAAAATCAGCAACGCTTTTTTTGGCCAATTTGGAGAACGTGTGATTACTCGGGAACGGCTCGTAGGATTTTTAGTGTATTTTCCAGGAAAAATCAGCAACGCTTTTTTTGGCCAATTCGGAGAAGGTGTGATTACTCGGGAACGGCTCGTAAGATTTTTAGTGTATTTTCCAGGAAAAATGTGCAACGCTTTTTTTGGCCATTTTGGAGAAGGTGTGATTACTCGGGAACGGCTCGTAGGATTTTTAGTGTATTTTCCAGGAAAAATCAGCAACGCTTTTTTTTGGCCAATTTGGAGAAGGTGTGATTACTCGGGAACTGCTCGTAGGATTTTTAGTGTAATTTCCAGGAAAAATCAACAACGCTTTTTTTTGGCCAATTTGGAGAAGGTGTGATTACTCGGGAACGGCTCGTAGGATTTTTAGTGTAATTTCCAGGAAAAATCAGCAACACTTTTTTTGGCCAATTTGGAGAAGATGTGATTACTCGGGAACGGCTCGTAGGTTTTTTAGTGTATTTTCCAGGAAAAATCAGCAACGCTTTTTTTGGCCAATTTGGAGAAGATGGGATTACTCGGGAACGGCTCGTAGGATTTTTGATGTATTTTCCAGGAAAAATCAGCAACGCTTTTTTTGGCCAATTTGGAGAAGGTGTGATTACTCGGGAACGGCTCATAAAATTTTTAATATATTTTCCAGGAAAAATCAGCAACGCTTTTTTTTGGCCAATTTGGAGAAGGTGTGATTACTCGGGAACTGCTCGTAGGATTTTTTGTGTATTTTCCAGGAAAAATCAGCAACACTTTTTTTGGCCAATTTGGAGAAGGTGTGATTACTCGGGAACGGCTCGTAGGATTTTTAGTGTATTTTCCAGGAAAAATCAACAACGCTTTTTTTTTGCCAATTTGGAGAAGATGGGATTACTCGGGAACGGCTCGTAAGATTTTTGATGTATTTTTCAGGAAAAATCAGCAACGCTTTTTTTGGCCAATTTGGAGAAGATGGGATTACTCGGGAACGGCTCGTAGGATTTTTGATGTATTTTCCAGGAAAAATCAGCAACGCTTTTTTTGGCCAATTTGGAGAAGGTGTGATTACTCGGGAACGGCTCATAAAATTTTTAATATATTTTCCAGGAAAAATCAGCAACGCTTTTTTTTGGCCAATTTGGAGAAGGTGTGATTACTCGGGAACTGCTCGTAGGATTTTTAGTGTATTTTCCAGGAAAAATCAGCAACACTTTTTTTGGCCAATTTGGAGAAGGTGTGATTACTCGGGAACGGCTCGTAGGATTTTTAGTGTATTTTCCAGGAAAAATCAACAACGCTTTTTTTTTGCCAATTTGGAGAAGATGGGATTACTCGGGAACGGCTCGTAAGATTTTTGATGTATTTTTCAGGAAAAATCAGCAACGCTTTTTTTGGCCAATTTGGAGAAGATGGGATTACTCGGGAACGGCTCGTAGGATTTTTGATGTATTTTCCAGGAAAAATCAGCAACGCTTTTTTTGGCCAATTTGGAGAAGGTGTGATTACTCGGGAACGGCTCGTAGGATTTTTAGTGTATTTTCCAGGAAAAATCAACAACGCTTTTTTTTGCCAATTTGGAGAAGGTGTGATTACTCGGGAACGGCTCGTAGGATTTTTAGTGTATTTTCCAGGAAAAATCAGCAACGCTTTTTTTGGCCAATTTGGAGAAGGTGTGATTACTCGGGAACGGCTCGTAGGATTTTAAGTGTAATTTCCAGGAAAAATCAGCAACGCTTTTTTTGGCCAATTTGGAGAAGGTGTGATTACTCGGGAACGGCTCGTAGGTTTTTTAGGGTATTTTCCAGGAAAAATCAGCAACGCTTTTTTTTTGGCCAATTTGGAGAAGGTGTGATTACTCGGGAACGGCTCGTAGGATTTTTAGTGTATTTTCCAGGAAAAATCAGCAACGCTTTTTTTGCCCAATTTGGAGAAGGTGTGATTACTCGGGAACGGCTCGTAGGATTTTAAGTGTAATTTCCAGGAAAAATCAGCAACGCTTTTTTTGGCCAATTTGGAGAAGGTGTGATTACTCGGGAACGGCTCGTAGGTTTTTTAGTGTATTTTCCAGGAAAAATCAGCAACGCTTTTTTTTGGCCAATTTGGAGAAGGTGTGATTACTCGGGAACGGCTCGTAGGTTTTTTAGTGTATTTTCCAGGAAAAATCAGCAAGGTTTTTTTTTGGCCAATTTGGAGAAGGTGTGATTACTCGGGAACGGCTCGTAGGATTTTTAGTGTAATTTCCAGGAAAAATCAGCAACGCTTTTTTTGGCCAATTTGGAGAAGGTGTGATTACTCGGGAACGGCTCGTAGGTTTTTTAGTGTATTTTCCAGGAAAAATCAGCAACGCTTTTTTTTTGGCCAATTTGGAGAAGGTGTGATTACTCGGGAACGGCTCGTAGGATTTTTAGTGTAATTTCCAGGAAAAATCAACAACGCTTTTTTTGGCCAATTTGGAGAAGGTGTGATTACTCGGGAACGGCTCATAAAATTTTTAATATATTTTCCAGGAAAAATCAGCAACGCTTTTTTTTCTAATTTGGAGAAGGTGTGATTACTCGGAAACGGCTCGTAGGTTTTTTAGTGTATTTTCCAGGAAAAATCAGCAACGTTTTTTTTTTGGCCAATTTGGAGAAGATGGGATTACTCGGGAACGGCTCGTAAGATTTTTAGTGTATTTTCCAGGAAAAATCAACAACGCTTTTTTTGGCCAATTTGGAGAAGGTGTGATTACTCGGAAACAGCTCGTAGGTTTTTTAGTGTATTTTCCAGGAAAAATCAGCAACGCTTTTTTTTCTAATTTGGAGAAGGTGTGATTACTCGGAAACGGCTCGTAGGTTTTTTAGTGTATTTTCCAGGAAAAATCAGCAACGCTTTTTTTGGCCAATTTGGAGAAGGTGTGATTACTCGGGAACGGCTCGTAGGATTTTTGATGTTTTTTCCAGGAAAAATCAGCAACGCTTTTTTTTGGCCAATTTGGAGAAGGTGTGATTACTCGGGAACGGCTCGTAGGTTTTTTAGTGTATTTTCCAGGAAAAATCAGCAACGCTTTTTTTTGGCCAATTTGGAGAAGGTGTGATTACTCGGGAACGGCTCGTAAGATTTTTAGTGTATTTTCCAGGAAAAATCAGCAACGCTTTTTTTTGGCCAATTTGGAGAAGATGGGATTACTCGGGAACGGCTCGTAAGATTTTTGATGTTTTTTCCAGGAAAAATCAGCAACGCTTTTTTTTCTAATTTGGAGAAGGTGTGATTACTCGGAAACGGCTCGTAGGTTTTTTAGTGTATTTTCCAGGAAAAATCAGCAACGCTTTTTTTGGCCAATTTGGAGAAGGTGTGATTACTCGGGAACGGCTCGTAGGTTTTTTAGTGTATTTTCCAGGAAAAATCAGCAACGCTTTTTTTTCTAATTTGGAGAAGGTGTGATTACTCGGGAACGGCTCGTAGGTTTTTTAGTGTATTTTCCAGGAAAAATCAGCAACGCTTTTTTTTGGCCAATTTGGAGAAGGTGTGATTACTCGGGAACGGCTCGTAGGATTTTTTGTGTATTTTCCAGGAAAAATCAACAACGCTTTTTTTGGCCAATTTGGAGAAGGTGTGATTACTCGGGAACGGCTCGTAAGATTTTTAATATATTTTCCAGGAAAAATCAGCAACGCTTTTTTTTCTAATTTGGAGAAGGTGTGATTACTCGGGAACGGCTCGTAAGATTTTTGATGTTTTTTCCAGGAAAAATCAGCAACGCTTTTTTTGGCCAATTTGGAGAAGGTGTGATTACTCGGGAACGGCTCGTAGGATTTTTAGTGTAATTTCCAGGAAAAATCAGCAACGCTTTTTTTGGCCAATTTGGAGAAGGTGTGATTACTCAAGAACGGCTCGTAAGATTTTTAGTGTATTTTCCAGGAAAAATCAGCAACGCTTTTTTTGGCCAATTTGGAGAAGGTGTGATTACTCGGGAACGGCTCGTAAGATTTTTGATGTTTTTTCCAGGAAAAATCAGCAACGCTTTTTTTTTTTCTAATTTGGAGAAGGTGTGATTACTCGGGAACGGCTCGTAGGATTTTAAGTGTAATTTCCAGGAAAAATCAGCAACGCTTTTTTTTGGCCAATTTAGAGAAGATGGGATTACTCGGGAACGGCTCGTAAGATTTTTGATGTTTTTTCCAGGAAAAATCAGCAACGCTTTTTTTTGGTAATTTGGAGAAGGTGTGATTACTCGGGAATGGCTCGTAGGATTTTTAGTGTATTTTCCAGGAAAAATCAGCAACGCTTTTTTTGGCCAATTTGGAGAAGGTGTGATTACTCGGGAACGGCTCGTAAGATTTTAAGTGTATTTTCCAGGAAAAATCAGCAACGCTTTTTTTTGCCAATTTGGAGAAAGTGTGATTACTCCGGAACGGCTCGTAAGATTTTTAGTGTATTTTCCAGGAAAAATCAGCAACGCTTTTTTTTCTAATTTGGAGAAGATGGGATTACTCGGGAACGGCTCGTAGATTTTTTAGTGTATTTTCCAGGAAAAATCAGCAACGCTTTTTTTGGCCAATTTGGAGAAGGTGTGATTACTCGGGAACGGCTCGTAAGATTTTTGATGTTTTTTCCAGGAAAAATCAGCAACGCTTTTTTTTCTAATTTGGAGAAGGTGTGATTACTCGGGAACGGCTCGTAGGATTTTAAGTGTAATTTCCAGGAAAAATCAGCAACGCTTTTTTTTGGCCAATTTGGAGAAGATGGGATTACTCGGGAACGGCTCGTAAGATTTTTGATGTTTTTTCCAGGAAAAATCAGCAACGCTTTTTTTTGGTAATTTGGAGAAGGTGTGATTACTCGGGAATGGCTCGTAGGATTTTTAGTGTATTTTCCAGGAAAAATCAGCAACGCTTTTTTTGGCCAATTTGGAGAAGGTGTGATTACTCGGGAACGGCTCGTAGGTTTTTTAGTGTATTTTTCAGGAAAAATCAGCAACGCTTTTTTGGCCAATTTGGAGAAGGTGTGATTACTCGGGAACGGCTCGTAAGATTTTTGATGTTTTTTCCAGGAAAAATCAGCAACGCTTTTTTTGGCCAATTTGGAGATGGTGTGATTACTCGGGAACGGCTCGTAGGATTTTTGATGTATTTTCCAGGAAAAATCAGCAACGCTTTTTTTTGGTAATTTGGAGAAGGTATGATTACTCGGGAACGGCTCGTAGGTTTTTTAGTGTATTTTCCAGGAAAAATCAACAACGCTTTTTTTTCTAATTTGGAGAAGGTGTGATTACTCGGAAACGGCTCGTAGGATTTTTGATGTTTTTTCCAGGAAAAATCAGCAACGCTTTTTTTTCTAATTTGGAGAAGATGGGATTACTCGGGAACGGCTCGTAGGTTTTTTAGTGTATTTTCCAGGAAAAATCAGCAACGCTTTTTTTTTCTAATTTGGAGAAGATGGGATTACTCGGGAGCGGCTCGTAGGATTTTTAGTGTATTTTCCAGGAAAAATCAGCAACGCTTTTTTTTGGCCAATTTGGAGAAGGTGTGATTACTCGGAAACGGCTCGTAAGATTTTTGATGTTTTTTCCAGGAAAAATCAGCAACGCTTTTTTTTGGCCAATTTGGAGAAGGTGTGATTACTCGGGAACGGCTCGTAAGATTTTTGATGTATTTTCCAGGAAAAATCAGCAACGCTTTTTTTTGGCCAATTTGGAGAAGGTGTGATTACTCGGGAACGGCTCGTAAGATTTTTAGTGTATTTTCCAGGAAAAATCAGCATCGCTTTTTTTTTGCCAATTTGGAGAAGGTGTGATTACTTGGGAACGGCTCGTAGGTTTTTTAGTGTATTTTCCAGGAAAAATCAGCAACGCTTTTTTTTGGCCAATTTGGAGAAGGTGTGATTACTCGGGAACGGCTCGTAAGATTTTTAGTGTATTTTCCAGGAAAAATCAGCAACGCTTTTTTTTGGCCAATTTGGAGAAGGTGTGATTACTCGGAAACGGCTCGTAGGATTTTTGATGTTTTTTCCAGGAAAAATCAGCAACGCTTTTTTTTCTAATTTGCAGAAGATGGGATTACTCGGGAACGGCTCGTAGGTTTTTTAGTGTATTTTCCAGGAAAAATCAGCAACGCTTTTTTGGCCAATTTGGAGAAGGTGTGATTACTCGGGAACGGCTCGTAAGATTTTTGATGTATTTTCCAGGAAAAATCAGCAACGCTTTTTTTTCTAATTTGGAGAAGGTGTGATTACTCGGGAACGGCTCGTAGGATTTTTAGTGTATTTTCCAGGAAAAATCAGCAACGCTTTTTTTTGGCCAATTTGGAGAAGGTGTGATTAGTCGGAAACGGCTCGTAAGATTTTTGATGTTTTTTCCAGGAAAAATCAGCAACGCTTTTTTTTGGCCAATTTGGAGAAGGTGTGATTACTCGGGAACGGCTCGTAAGATTTTTGATGTATTTTCCAGGAAAAATCAGCAACGCTTTTTTTTGGCCAATTTGGAGAAGGTGTGATTACTCGGGAACGGCTCGTAAGATTTTTGATGTATTTTCCAGGAAAAATCAGCAACGCTTTTTTTTGGCCAATTTGGAGAAGGTGTGATTACTCGGGAACGGCTCGTAAGATTTTTAGTGTATTTTTCAGGAAAAATCAACAACGCTTTTTTTGGCCAATTTGGAGAAGATGGGATTACTCGGGAACGGCTCGTAAGATTTTTAGTGTATTTTCCAGGAAAAATCAACAACGCTTTTTTTGGCCAATTCGGAGAAGATGGGATTACTCGGGAACGGCTCGTAGGTTTTTTAGTGTATTTTCCATGAAAAATCAGCAACGCTTTTTTTTCTAATTTGGAGAAGGTGTGATTACTCGGGAACGGCTCGTAGGTTTTTTAGTGTATTTTCCAGGAAAAATCAGCAACGCTTTTTTTTTGGCCAATTTGGAGAAGGTGTGATTACTCGGAAACGGCTCGTAAGATTTTTGATGTTTTTTCCAGGAAAAATCAGCAACGCTTTTTTTGGCCAATTTGGAGAAGGTTTGATTACTCGGGAACGGCTCGTAGGTTTTTTAGTGTATTTTCCAGGAAAAATCAGCAACGCTTTTTTTTGGCCAATTTGGAGAAGGTGTGATTACTCGGGAACGGCTCGTAGGATTTTTAGTGTATTTTCCAGGAAAAATCAGCAACGCTTTTTTTGGCCAATTTGGAGAAGATGGGATTACTCGGGAACGGCTCATAAAATTTTTAGTGTATTTTCCAGGAAAAATCAGCAACGCTTTTTTTGGCCAATTTGGAGAAGATGGGATTACTCGGGAACGGCTCATAAAATTTTTAATGTATTTTCCAGGAAAAATCAGCAACGCTTTTTTTTTGCCAATTTGGAGAAGATGGGATTACTCGGGAACTGCTCGTAAGATTTTTGATGTATTTTCCAGGAAAAATCAGCAACGCTTTTTTTTCTAATTTGGAGAAGGTGTGATTACTCGGGAACGGCTCGTAAGATTTTTGATGTTTTTTTCAGGAAAAATCAACAACGCTTTTTTTTTGCCAATTTGGAGAAGGTGTGATTACTCGGGAACTGCTCGTAGGATTTTTAGTGTATTTTCCAGGAAAAATCAGCAACGCTTTTTTTTGGCCAATTTGGAGAAGATGGGATTACTCGGGAACGGCTCGTAGGATTTTTAGTGTATTTTCCAGGAAAAATCAGCAACGCTTTTTTTTTTGCCAATTTGGAGAAGATGGGATTACTCGGGAACTGCTCGTAAGATTTTTGATGTATTTTCCAGGAAAAATCAGCAACGCTTTTTTTTCTAATTTGGAGAAGGTGTGATTACTCGGGAACGGCTCGTAAGATTTTTGATGTTTTTTTCAGGAAAAATCAACAACGCTTTTTTTTTGCCAATTTGGAGAAGGTGTGATTACTCGGGAACTGCTCGTAGGATTTTTAGTGTATTTTCCAGGAAAAATCAGCAACGCTTTTTTTGGCCAATTTGGAGAAGGTGTGATTACTCGGGAACGGCTCGTAGGATTTTTAGTGTATTTTCCAGGAAAAATCAGCAACGCTTTTTTTTGGCCAATTTGGAGAAGGTGTGATTACTCGGGAACGGCTCGTAGGATTTTAAGTGTATTTTCCAGGAAAAATCAGCAACGCTTTTTTTTCTAATTTGGAGAAGATGGGATTACTCGGGAACGGCTCGTAGGATTTTTGATGTGTTTTCCAGGAAAAATCAACAACGCTTTTTTTTGGCCAATTTGGAGAAGATGGGATTACTCGGGAACGGCTCATAAGATTTTTGATGTTTTTTCCAGGAAAAATCAGCAACGCTTTTTTTGGCCAATTTGGAGATGGTGTGATTACTCGGGAACGGCTCGTAGGATTTTTGATGTAATTTCCAGGAAAAATCAACAACGCTTTTTTTTGGCCAATTTGGAGAAGGTGTGATTACTCCGGAACGGCTCGTAGGATTTTTAGTGTATTTTCCAGGAAAAATCAGCAACGCTTTTTTTTCTAATTTGGAGAAGATGGGATTACTCGGGAACGGCTCGTAGGTTTTTTAGTGTATTTTCCAGGAAAAATCAGCAACGCTTTTTTTGGCCAATTTGGAGAAGATGGGATTACTCGGGAACGGCTCGTAAGATTTTTAGTGTATTTTCCAGGAAAAATCAGCAACGCTTTTTTTTTGGCCAATTTGGAGAAGGTGTGATTACTCGGGAACGGCTCGTAGGATTTTTAGTGTATTTTCCAGGAAAAATCAGCAACGCTTTTTTTTGGCCAATTTGGAGAAGATGGGATTACTCGGGAACGGCTCGTAGGTTTTTTAGTGTATTTTCCAGGAAAAATCAGCAACGCTTTTTTTTGGCCAATTTGGAGAAGGTGTGATTACTCGGGAACGGCTCGTAAGATTTTTGATGTTTTTTCCAGGAAAAATCAGCAACGCTTTTTTTGGCCAATTTGGAGAAGGTGTGATTACTCGGAAACGGCTCGTAAGATTTTTGATGTTTTTTCCAGGAAAAATCAGCAACGCTTTTTTTGGCCAATTTGGAGAAGATGTGATTACTCGGGAACGGCTCGTAAGATTTTTGATGTTTTTTCCAGGAAAAATCAGCAACGCTTTTTTTTGCCAATTTGGAGAAGGTGTGATTACTCGGGAACGGCTCGTAGGTTTTTTAGTGTATTTTCCAGGAAAAATCAGCAACGCTTTTTTTTCTAATTTGGAGAAGGTTTGATTACTCGGGAACGGCTCGTAGGTTTTTTAGTGTATTTTCCAGGAAAAATCAGCAACGCTTTTTTTTGGCCAATTTGGAGAAGGTGTGATTACTCGGGAACGGCTCGTAAGATTTTTGATGTTTTTTCCAGGAAAAATCAGCAACGCTTTTTTTTGGCCAATTTGGAGAAGGTGTGATTACTCGGGAACGGCTCGTAGGTTTTTTAGTGTATTTTCCAGGAAAAATCAACAACGCTTTTTTTGGCCAATTTGGAGAAGGTGTGATTACTCGGGAACGGCTCGTAGGATTTTTAATGTATTTTCCAGGAAAAATCAACAACGCTTTTTTTGGCCAATTTTGAGAAGGTGTGATTACTCGGGAACGGCTCGTAGGATTTTAAGTGTATTTTCCAGGAAAAATCAGCAACGCTTTTTTTTCTAATTTGGAGAAGATGGGATTACTCGGGAACGGCTCGTAGGTTTTTTGATGTTTTTTCCAGGAAAAATGTGCAACGCTTTTTTTGGCCAATTTGGAGAAGGTGTGATTACTCGGGAACGGCTCGTAGGTTTTTTAGTGTATTTTCCAGGAAAAATCAGCAACGCTTTTTTTTGGCCAATTTGGAGAAGGTGTGATTACTCGGGAACGGCTCGTAGGATTTTTAGTGTATTTTCCAGGAAAAATCAACAACGCTTTTTTTGGCCAATTTGGAGAAGGTGTGATTACTCGGGAACGGCTCGTAAGATTTTTGATGTTTTTTCCAGGAAAAATCAGCAACGCTTTTTTTGGCCAATTTGGAGATGGTGTGATTACTCGGAAACGGCTCGTAAGATTTTTTAGTGTATTTTCCAGGAAAAATCAGCAACGCTTTTTTTTGGCAATTTGGAGAAGGTGTGATTACTCGGGAACGGCTCGTAAGATTTTTGATGTTTTTTCCAGGAAAAATCAGCAACGCTTTTTTTTGGCCAATTTGGAGAAGATGTGATTACTCGGGAACGGCTCGTAAGATTTTTGATGTTTTTTCCAGGAAAAATCAGCAACGCTTTTTTTTGCCAATTTGGAGAAGGTGTGATTACTCGGGAACGGCTCGTAGGTTTTTTAGTGTATTTTCCAGGAAAAATCAACAACGCTTTTTTTTCTAATTTGGAGAAGGTGTGATTACTCGGGAACGGCTCGTAAGATTTTTGATGTTTTTTCCAGGAAAAATCAGCAACGCTTTTTTTGGCCAATTTGGAGAAGATGTGATTACTCGGGAACGGCTCGTAAGATTTTTGATGTTTTTTCCAGGAAAAATCAGCAACGCTTTTTTTTGCCAATTTGGAGAAGGTGTGATTACTCGGGAACGGCTCGTAGGTTTTTTAGTGTATTTTCCAGGAAAAATCAGCAACGCTTTTTTTTCTAATTTGGAGAAGGTGTGATTACTCGGGAACGGCTCGTAGGTTTTTTAGTGTATTTTCCAGGAAAAATCAGCAACGCTTTTTTTTGGCCAATTTGGAGAAGGTGTGATTACTCGGGAACGGCTCGTAAGATTTTTGATGTTTTTTCCAGGAAAAATCAGCAACGCTTTTTTTTGGCCAATTTGGAGAAGGTGTGATTACTCGGGAACGGCTCGTAGGTTTTTTAGTGTATTTTCCAGGAAAAATCAACAACGCTTTTTTTGGCCAATTTGGAGAAGGTGTGATTACTCGGGAACGGCTCGTAGGATTTTTAATGTATTTTCCAGGAAAAATCAACAACGCTTTTTTTGGCCAATTTGGAGAAGGTGTGATTACTCGGGAACGGCTCGTAGGATTTTAAGTGTATTTTCCAGGAAAAATCAGCAACGCTTTTTTTTCTAATTTGGAGAAGATGGGATTACTCGGGAACGGCTCGTAGGTTTTTTGATGTTTTTTCCAGGAAAAATGTGCAACGCTTTTTTTGGCCAATTTGGAGAAGGTGTGATTACTCGGGAACGGCTCGTAGGTTTTTTAGTGTATTTTCCAGGAAAAATCAGCAACGCTTTTTTTTGGCCAATTTGGAGAAGGTGTGATTACTCGGGAACGGCTCGTAGGATTTTTAGTGTATTTTCCAGGAAAAATCAGCAACGCTTTTTTTTGCCAATTTGGAGAAGGTGTGATTACTCGGGAACGGCTCGTAGGATTTTTAGTGTATTTTCCAGGAAAAATCAACAACGCTTTTTTTGGCCAATTTGGAGAAGGTGTGATTACTCGGGAACGGCTCGTAAGATTTTTGATGTTTTTTCCAGGAAAAATCAGCAACGCTTTTTTTGGCCAATTTGGAGATGGTGTGATTACTCGGAAACGGCTCGTAAGATTTTTTAGTGTATTTTCCAGGAAAAATCAGCAACGCTTTTTTTTGGCAATTTGGAGAAGGTGTGATTACTCGGGAACGGCTCGTAAGATTTTTGATGTTTTTTCCAGGAAAAATCAGCAACGCTTTTTTTGGCCAATTTGGAGAAGATGTGATTACTCGGGAACGGCTCGTAAGATTTTTGATGTTTTTTTCAGGAAAAATCAGCAACGCTTTTTTTTGCCAATTTGGAGAAGGTGTGATTACTCGGGAACGGCTCGTAGGTTTTTTAGTGTATTTTCCAGGAAAAATCAGCAACGCTTTTTTTGGCCAATTTGGAGAAGGTGTGATTACTCGGGAACGGCTCGTAAGATTTTTGATGTATTTTCCAGGAAAAATCAGCAACGCTTTTTTTTGGCCAATTTGGAGAAGATGGGATTACTCGGGAACGGCTCGTAGGATTTTTAGTGTATTTTCCAGGAAAAATCAGCAACGCTTTTTTTTTGCCAATTTGGAGAAGATGGGATTACTCGGGAACTGCTCGTAAGATTTTTGATGTATTTTCCAGGAAAAATCAGCAACGCTTTTTTTTCTAATTTGGAGAAGGTGAGATTACTCGGGAACGGCTCGTAAGATTTTTGATTTTTTTTTCAGGAAAAATCAACAACGCTTTTTTTTTGCCAATTTGGAGAAGGTGTGATTACTCGGGAACTGCTCGTAGGATTTTTAGTGTATTTTCCAGGAAAAATCAGCAACGCTTTTTTTGGCCAATTTGGAGAAGGTGTGATTACTCGGGAACGGCTCGTAGGATTTTTAGTGTATTTTCCAGGAAAAATCAGCAACGTTTTTTTTTTGGCCAATTTGGAGAAGGTGTGATTACTCGGGAACGGCTCGTAGGATTTTAAGTGTATTTTCCAGGAAAAATCAGCAACGCTTTTTTTTCTAATTTGGAGAAGATGGGATTACTCGGGAACGGCTCGTAGGATTTTTGATGTATTTTCCAGGAAAAATCAACAACGCTTTTTTTTGGCCAATTTGGAGAAGATGGGATTACTCGGGAACGGCTCATAAGATTTTTGATGTTTTTTCCAGGAAAAATCAGCAACGCTTTTTTTGGCCAATTTGGAGATGGTGTGATTACTCGGGAACGGCTCGTAGGATTTTTGATGTAATTTCCAGGAAAAATCAACAACGCTTTTTTTTGGCCAATTTGGAGAAGGTGTGATTACTCCGGAACGGCTCGTAGGATTTTTAGTGTATTTTCCAGGAAAAATCAGCAACGCTTTTTTTTCTAATTTGGAGAAGATGGGATTACTCGGGAACGGCTCGTAGGTTTTTTAGTGTATTTTCCAGGAAAAATCAGCAACGCTTTTTTTGGCCAATTTGGAGAAGATGGGATTACTCGGGAACGGCTCGTAAGATTTTTAGTGTATTTTCCAGGAAATATCAGCAACGCTTTTTTTTGGCCAATTTGGAGAAGGTGTGATTACTCGGGAACGGCTCGTAGGATTTTTAGTGTATTTTCCAGGAAAAATCAGCAACGCTTTTTTTTGGCCAATTTGGAGAAGATGGGATTACTCGGGAACGGCTCGTAGGTTTTTTAGTGTATTTTCCAGGAAAAATCAGCAACGCTTTTTTTTGGCCAATTTGGAGAAGGTGTGATTACTCGGGAACGGCTCGTAAGATTTTTGATGTTTTTTCCAGGAAAAATCAGCAACGCTTTTTTTGGCCAATTTGGAGAAGGTGTGATTACTCGGGAACGGCTCGTAAGATTTTTGATGTTTTTTCCAGGAAAAATCAGCAACGATTTTTTTGGCCAATTTGGAGAAGATGTGATTACTCGGGAACGGCTCGTAAGATTTTTGATGTTTTTTCCAGGAAAAATCAGCAACGCTTTTTTTTGCCAATTTGGAGAAGGTGTGATTACTCGGGAACGGCTCGTAGGTTTTTTAGTGTATTTTCCAGGAAAAATCAGCAACGCTTTTTTTTCTAATTTGGAGAAGGTGTGATTACTCGGGAACGGCTCGTAGGCTTTTTAGTGTATTTTCCAGGAAAAATCAGCAACGCTTTTTTTTGGCCAATTTGGAGAAGGTGTGATTACTCGGGAACGGCTCGTAAGATTTTTGATGTTTTTTCCAGGAAAAATCAGCAACGCTTTTTTTTGGCCAATTTGGAGAAGGTGTGATTACTCGGGAACGGCTCGTAGGTTTTTTAGTGTATTTTCCAGGAAAAATCAACAACGCTTTTTTTGGCCAATTTGGAGAAGGTGTGATTACTCGGGAACGGCTCGTAAGATTTTTGATGTTTTTTCCAGGAAAAATCAGCAACGCTTTTTTTTGCCAATTTGGAGAAGGTGTGATTACTCGGGAACGGCTCGTAGGTTTTTTAGTGTATTTTCCAGGAAAAATCAACAACGCTTTTTTTTCTAATTTGGAGAAGGTGTGATTACTCGGGAACGGCTCGTAAGATTTTTGCTGTTTTTTCCAGGAAAAATCAGCAACGCTTTTTTTGGCCAATTTGGAGAAGATGTGATTACTCGGGAACGGCTCGTAAGATTTTTGATGTTTTTTCCAGGAAAAATCAGCAACGCTTTTTTTTGCCAATTTGGAGAAGGTGTGATTACTCGGGAACGGCTCGTAGGTTTTTTAGTGTATTTTCCAGGAAAAATCAGCAACGCTTTTTTTTCTAATTTGGAGAAGGTGTGATTACTCGGGAACGGCTCGTAGGTTTTTTAGTGTATTTTCCAGGAAAAATCAGCAACGCTTTTTTTTTGGCCAATTTGGAGAAGGTGTGATTACTCGGGAACGGCTCGTAAGATTTTTGATGTTTTTTCCAGGAAAAATCAGCAACGCTTTTTTTTGGCCAATTTGGAGAAGGTGTGATTACTCGGGAACGGCTCGTAGGTTTTTTAGTGTATTTTCCAGGAAAAATCAACAACGCTTTTTTTGGCCAATTTGGAGAAGGTGTGATTACTCGGGAACGGCTCGTAGGATTTTTAATGTATTTTCCAGGAAAAATCAACAACGCTTTTTTTGGCCAATTTGGAGAAGGTGTGATTACTCGGGAACGGCTCGTAGGATTTTAAGTGTATTTTCCAGGAAAAATCAGCAACGCTTTTTTTTCTAATTTGGAGAAGATGGGATTACTCGGGAACGGCTCGTAGGTTTTTTGATGTTTTTTCCAGGAAAAATGTGCAACGCTTTTTTTGGCCAATTTGGAGAAGGTGTGATTACTCGGGAACGGCTCGTAGGTTTTTTAGTGTATTTTCCAGGAAAAATCAGCAACGCTTTTTTTTGGCCAATTTGGAGAAGGTGTGATTACTCGGGAACGGCTCGTAGGATTTTTAGTGTATTTTCCAGGAAAAATCAGCAACGCTTTTTTTTGCCAATTTGGAGAAGGTGTGATTACTCGGGAACGGCTCGTAGGATTTTTAGTGTATTTTCCAGGAAAAATCAACAACGCTTTTTTTGGCCAATTTGGAGAAGCTGTGATTACTCGGGAACGGCTCGTAAGATTTTTGATGTTTTTTCCAGGAAAAATCAGCAACGCTTTTTTTGGCCAATTTGGAGATGGTGTGATTACTCGGAAACGGCTCGTAAGATTTTTTAGTGTATTTTCCAGGAAAAATCAGCAACGCTTTTTTTTGGCAATTTGGAGAAGGTGTGATTACTCGGGAACGGCTCGTAAGATTTTTGATGTTTTTTCCAGGAAAAATCAGCAACGCTTTTTTTGGCCAATTTGGAGAAGATGTGATTACTCGGGAACGGCTCGTAAGATTTTTGATGTTTTTTCCAGGAAAAATCAGCAACGCTTTTTTTTTGCCAATTTGGAGAAGGTGTGATTACTCGGGAACGGCTCGTAGGTTTTTTAGTGTATTTTCCAGGAAAAATCAACAACGCTTTTTTTTCTAATTTGGAGAAGGTGTGATTACTCGGGAACGGCTCGTAAGATTTTTGATGTTTTTTCCAGGAAAAATCAGCAACGCTTTTTTTTGGCCAATTTGGAGAAGATGGGATTACTCGGGAACGGCTCGTAGGTTTTTTAGTGTATTTTCCAGGAAAAATCAGCAACGCTTTTTTTTGGCCAATTTGGAGAAGGTGTGATTACTCGGGAACGGCTCGTAAGATTTTTTATGTTTTTTCCAGGAAAAATCAGCAACGCTTTTTTTGGCCAATTTGGAGAAGGTGTGATTACTCGGGAACGGCTCGTAAGATTTTTGATGTTTTTTCCAGGAAAAATCAGCAACGCTTTTTTTGGCCAATTTGGAGAAGATGTGATTACTCGGGAACGGCTCGTAAGATTTTTGATGTTTTTTCCAGGAAAAATCAGCAACGCTTTTTTTTGCCAATTTGGAGAAGGTGTGATTACTCGGGAACGGCTCGTAGGTTTTTTAGTGTATTTTCCAGGAAAAATCAGCAACGCTTTTTTTTCTAATTTGGAGAAGGTGTGATTACTCGGGAACGGCTCGTAGGTTATTTAGTGTATTTTCCAGGAAAAATCAGCAACGCTTTTTTTTGGCCAATTTGGAGAAGGTGTGATTACTCGGGAACGGCTCGTAGGTTTTTTAGTGTATTTTCCAGGAAAAATCAACAACGCTTTTTTTGGCCAATTTGGAGAAGGTGTGATTACTCGGGAACGGCTCGTAAGATTTTTGATGTTTTTTCCAGGAAAAATCAGCAACGCTTTTTTTTGCCAATTTGGAGAAGGTGTGATTACTCGGGAACGGCTCGTAGGTTTTTTAGTGTATTTTCCAGGAAAAATCAACAACGCTTTTTTTTCTAATTTGGAGAAGGTGTGATTACTCGGGAACGGCTCGTAAGATTTTTGCTGTTTTTTCCAGGAAAAATCAGCAACGCTTTTTTTGGCCAATTTGGAGAAGATGTGATTACTCGGGAACGGCTCGTAAGATTTTTGATGTTTTTTCCAGGATAAATCAGCAACGCTTTTTTTTGCCAATTTGGAGAAGGTGTGATTACTCGGGAACGGCTCGTAGGTTTTTTAGTGTATTTTCCAGGAAAAATCAGCAACGCTTTTTTTTCTAATTTGGAGAAGGTGTGATTACTCGGGAACGGCTCGTAGGTTTTTTAGTGTATTTTCCAAGAAAAATCAGCAACGCTTTTTTTTGGCCAATTTGGAGAAGGTGTGATTACTCGGGAACGGCTCGTAAGATTTTTGATGTTTTTTCCAGGAAAAATCAGCAACGCTTTTTTTTGGCCAATTTGGAGAAGGTGTGATTACTCGGGAACGGCTCGTAGGTTTTTTAGTGTATTTTCCAGGAAAAATCAACAACGCTTTTTTTGGCCAATTTGGAGAAGGTGTGATTACTCGGGAACGGCTCGTAGGATTTTTAATGTATTTTCCAGGAAAAATCAACAACGCTTTTTTTGGCCAATTTGGAGAAGGTGTGATTACTCGGGAACGGCTCGTAGGATTTTAAGTGTATTTTCCAGGAAAAATCAGCAACGCTTTTTTTTTCTAATTTGGAGAAGATGGGATTACTCGGGAACGGCTCGTAGGTTTTTTGATGTTTTTTCCAGGAAAAATGTGCAACGCTTTTTTTGGCCAATTTGGAGAAGGTGTGATTACTCGGGAACGGCTCGTAGGTTTTTTAGTGTATTTTCCAGGAAAAATCAGCAACGCTTTTTTTTGGCCAATTTGGAGAAGGTGTGATTACGCGGGAACGGCTCGTAGGATTTTTAGTGTATTTTCCAGGAAAAATCAGCAACGCTTTTTTTTGCCAATTTGGAGAAGGTGTGATTACTCGGGAACGGCTCGTAGGATTTTTAGTGTATTTTCCAGGAAAAATCAACAACGCTTTTTTTGGCCAATTTGGAGAAGCTGTGATTACTCGGGAACGGCTCGAAAGATTTTTGATGTTTTTTCCAGGAAAAATCAGCAACGCTTTTTTTGGCCAATTTGGAGATGGTGTGATTACTCGGAAACGGCTCGTAAGATTTTTTAGTGTATTTTCCAGGAAAAATCAGCAACGCTTTTTTTTTGGCAATTTGGAGAAGGTGTGATTACTCGGGAACGGCTCGTAAGATTTTTGATGTTTTTTCCAGGAAAAATCAGCAACGCTTTTTTTGGCCAATTTGGAGAAGATGTGATTACTCGGGAACGGCTCGTAAGATTTTTGATGTTTTTTCCAGGAAAAATCAGCAACGCTTTTTTTTTGCCAATTTGGAGAAGGTGTGATTACTCGGGAACGGCTCGTAGGTTTTTTAGTGTATTTTCCAGGAAAAATCAACAACGCTTTTTTTTCTAATTTGGAGAAGGTGTGATTACTCGGGAACGGCTCGTAAGATTTTTGATGTTTTTTCCAGGAAAAATCAGCAACGCTTTTTTTTGGCCAATTTGGAGAAGATGGGATTACTCGGGAACGGCTCGTAGGTTTTTTAGTGTATTTTCCAGGAAAAATCAGCAACGCTTTTTTTTGGCCAATTTGGAGAAGGTGTGATTACTCGGGAACGGCTCGTAAGATTTTTGATGTTTTTTCCAGGAAAAATCAGCAACGCTTTTTTTGGCCAATTTGGAGAAGGTGTGATTACTCGGGAACGGCTCGTAAGATTTTTGATGTTTTTTCCAGGAAAAATCAGCAACGCTTTTTTTGGCCAATTTGGAGAAGATGTGATTACTCGGGAACGGCTCGTAAGATTTTTGATGTTTTTTCCAGGAAAAATCAGCAACGCTTTTTTTTGCCAATTTGGAGAAGGTGTGATTACTCGGGAACGGCTCGTAGGTTTTTTAGTGTATTTTCCAGGAAAAATCAGCAACGCTTTTTTTTCTAATTTGGAGAAGGTGTGATTACTCGGGAACGGCTCGTAGGTTTTTTAGTGTATTTTCCAGGAAAAATCAGCAACGCTTTTTTTTGGCCAATTTGGAGAAGGTGTGATTACTCGGGAACGGCTCGTAGGTTTTTTAGTGTATTTTCCAGGAAAAATCAGCAACGCTTTTTTTTGGCCAATTTGGAGATGGTGTGATTACTCGGGAACTGCTCGTAAGATTTTTGATGTTTTTTCCAGGAAAAATCAGCAACGCTTTTTTTTCTAATTTGGAGAAGATGGGATTACTCGGGAACGGCTCGTAGGTTTTTTAGTGTATTTTCCAGGAAAAATCAGCAACGCTTTTTTTTGGCCAATTTGGAGAAGGTGTGATTACTCGGGAACGGCTCGTAGGATTTTTAGTGTATTTTCCAGGAAAAATCAGCAACGCTTTTTTTTGCCAATTTGGAGAAGGTGTGATTACTCGGGAACGGCTCGTAGGATTTTTAGTGTATTTTCCAGGAAAAATCAACAACGCTTTTTTTGGCCAATTTGGAGAAGGTGTGATTACTCGGGAACGGCTCGTAAGATTTTTGATGTTTTTTCCAGGAAAAATCAGCAACGCTTTTTTTGGCCAATTTGGAGATGGTGTGATTACTCGGGAACGGCTCGTAAGATTTTTTAGTGTATTTTCCAGGAAAAATCAGCAACGCTTTTTTTTGGCAATTTGGAGAAGGTGTGATTACTCGGGAACGGCTCGTAGGTTTTTTAGTGTATTTTCCAGGAAAAATCAGCAACGCTTTTTTTGGCCAATTTGGAGAAGATGGGACTACTCGGGAACGGCTCGTAAGATTTTTAGTGTATTTTCCAGGAAAAATCAGCAACGCTTTTTTTTTGGCCAATTTGGAGAAGGTGTGATTACTCGGGAACGGCTCGTAGGATTTTTAGTGTATTTTCCAGGAAAAATCAGCAACGCTTTTTTTTGGCCAATTTGGAGAAGATGGGATTACTCGGGAACGGCTCGTAGGTTTTTTAGTGTATTTTCCAGGAAAAATCAGCAACGCTTTTTTTGGCCAATTTGGAGAAGATGGGACTACTCGGGAACGGCTCGTAAGATTTTTAGTGTATTTTCCAGGAAAAATCAGCAACGCTTTTTTTTGGCCAATTTGGAGAAGGTGTGATTACTCGGGAACGGCTCGTAGGATTTTTAGTGTATTTTCCAGGAAAAATCAGCAACGCTTTTTTTGGCCAATTTGGAGAAGATGGGACTACTCGGGAACGGCTCGTAAGATTTTTAGTGTATTTTCCAGGAAAAATCAGCAACGCTTTTTTTTTGGCCAATTTGGAGAAGGTGTGATTACTCGGGAACGGCTCGTAAGATTTTTGATGTTTTTTCCAGGAAAAATCAGCAACGCTTTTTTTTGGCCAATTTGGAGAAGGTGTGATTACTCGGGAACGGCTCGTAGGATTTTTAGTGTATTTTCCAGGAAAAATCAGCAACGCTTTTTTTTGGCCAATTTGGAGAAGGTGTGATTACTCGGGAACGGCTCGTAGGTTTTTTAGTGTATTTTCCAGGAAAAATCAACAACGCTTTTTTTGGCCAATTTGGAGAAGGTGTGATTACTCGGGAACGGCTCGTAGGATTTTTAGTGTATTTTCCAGGAAAAATCAACAACGCTTTTTTTGGCCAATTTGGAGAAGGTGTGATTACTCGGGAACGGCTCGTAGGATTTTTAGTGTATTTTCCAGGAAAAATCAACAACGCTTTTTTTGGCCAATTTGGAGAAGGTGTGATTACTCGGGAACGGCTCGTAGGATTTTAAGTGTATTTTCCAGGAAAAATCAGCAACGCTTTTTTTTCTAATTTGGAGAAGATGGGATTACTCGGGAACGGCTCGTAGGTTTTTTAGTGTATTTTCCAGGAAAAATCAGCAACGCTTTTTTTTGGCCAATTTGGAGAAGGTGTGATTACTCGGGAACGGCTCGTAGGATTTTTAGTGTATTTTCCAGGAAAAATCAGCAACGCTTTTTTTTGCCAATTTGGAGAAGGTGTGATTACTCGGGAACGGCTCGTAGGATTTTTAGTGTATTTTCCAGGAAAAATCAACAACGCTTTTTTTGGCCAATTTGGAGAAGGTGTGATTACTCGGGAACGGCTCGTAAGATTTTTGATGTTTTTTCCAGGAAAAATCAGCAACGCTTTTTTTGGCCAATTTGGAGATGGTGTGATTACTCGGGAACGGCTCGTAAGATTTTTTAGTGTATTTTCCAGGAAAAATCAGCAACGCTTTTTTTTGGCAATTTGGAGAAGGTGTGATTACTCGGGAACGGCTCGTAGGTTTTTTAGTGTATTTTCCAGGAAAAATCAGCAACGCTTTTTTTTGGCCAATTTGGAGAAGGTGTGATTACTCGGGAACGGCTCGTAAGATTTTTGATGTTTTTTCCAGGAAAAATCAGCAACGCTTTTTTTTGGCCAATTTGGAGAAGGTGTGATTACTCGGGAACGGCTCGTAGGTTTTTTAGTGTATTTTCCAGGAAAAATCAACAACGCTTTTTTTGGCCAATTTGGAGAAGGTGTGATTACTCGGGAACGGCTCGTAGGATTTTTAGTGTATTTTCCAGGAAAAATCAACAACGCTTTTTTTGGCCAATTTGGAGAAGGTGTGATTACTCGGGAACGGCTCGTAGGATTTTTAGTGTATTTTCCAGGAAAAATCAGCAACGCTTTTTTTTGGCCAATTTGGAGAAGATGGGATTACTCGGGAACGGCTCGTAGGTTTTTTAGTGTATTTTCCAGGAAAAATCAGCAACGCTTTTTTTTGGCCAATTTGGAGAAGGTGTGATTACTCGGGAACGGCTCGTAAGATTTTTGATGTTTTTTCCAGGAAAAATCAGCAACGCTTTTTTTGGCCAATTTGGAGAAGGTGTGATTACTCGGGAACGGCTCGTAAGATTTTTGATGTTTTTTCCAGGAAAAATCAGCAACGCTTTTTTTGGCCAATTTGGAGAAGATGTGATTACTCGGGAACGGCTCGTAAGATTTTTGATGTTTTTTCCAGGAAAAATCAGCAACACTTTTTTTTGCCAATTTGGAGAAGGTGTGATTACTCGGGAACGGCTCGTAGGTTTTTTAGTGTATTTTCCAGGAAAAATCAGCAACGCTTTTTTTTGGCCAATTTGGAGAAGGTGTGATTACTCGGGAACGGCTCGTAAGATTTTTGATGTTTTTTCCAGGAAAAATCAGCAACGCTTTTTTTTGGCCAATTTGGAGAAGGTGTGATTACTCGGGAACGGCTCGTAGGTTTTTTAGTGTATTTTCCAGGAAAAATCAACAACGCTTTTTTTGGCCAATTTGGAGAAGGTGTGATTACTCGGGAACGGCTCGTAGGTTTTTTAGTGTATTTTCCAGGAAAAATCAGCAACGCTTTTTTTTGGCCAATTTGGAGAAGGTGTGATTACTCGGGAATGGCTCGTAAGATTTTTGATGTTTTTTCCAGGAAAAATCAGCAACGCTTTTTTTGGCCAATTTGGAGAAGGTGTGATTACTCGGGAACGGCTCGTAAGATTTTTGATGTTTTTTCCAGGAAAAATCAGCAACGCTTTTTTTGGCCAATTTGGAGAAGATGTGATTACTCGGGAACGGCTCGTAAGATTTTTGATGTTTTTTCCTGGAAAAATCAGCAACGCTTTTTTTTGCCAATTTGGAGAAGGTGTGATTACTCGGGAACGGCTCGTAGGTTTTTTAGTGTATTTTACAGGAAAAATCAGCAACGCTTTTTTTTCTAATTTGGAGAAGGTGTGATTACTCGGGAACGGCTCGTAGGTTTTTTAGTGTATTTTCCAGGAAAAATCAGCAACGCTTTTTTTTGGCCAATTTGGAGAAGGTGTGATTACTCGGGAACGGCTCGTAAGATTTTTGATGTTTTTTCCAGGAAAAATCAGCAACGCTTTTTTTTGGCCAATTTGGAGAAGGTGTGATTACTCGGGAACGGCTCGTAGGTTTTTTAGTGTATTTTCCAGGAAAAATCAACAACGCTTTTTTTGGCCAATTTGGAGAAGGTGTGATTACTCGGGAACGGCTCGTAGGATTTTTAGTGTATTTTCCAGGAAAAATCAACAACGCTTTTTTTGGCCAATTTGGAGAAGGTGTGATTACTCGGGAACGGCTCGTAGGATTTTAAGTGTATTTTCCAGGAAAAATCAGCAACGCTTTTTTTTCTAATTTGGAGAAGATGGGATTACTCGGGAACGGCTCGTAGGTTTTTTGATGTTTTTTCCAGGAAAAATGTGCAACGCTTTTTTTGGCCAATTTGGAGAAGGTGTGATTACTCGGGAACGGCTCGTAGGTTTTTTAGTGTATTTTCCAGGAAAAATCAGCAACGCTTTTTTTTGGCCAATTTGGAGAAGGTGTGATTACTCGGGAACGGCTCGTAGGAATTTTAGTGTATTTTCCAGGAAAAATCAGCAACGCTTTTTTTTGCCAATTTGGAGAAGATGTGATTACTCGGGAACGGCTCGTAGGATTTTTAGTGTATTTTCCAGGAAAAATCAACAACGCTTTTTTTGGCCAATTTGGAGAAGGTGTGATTACTCGGGAACGGCTCGTAAGATTTTTGATGTTTTTTCTAGGAAAAATCAGCAACGCTTTTTTTGGCCAATTTGGAGATGGTGTGATTACTCGGGAACGGCTCGTAAGATTTTTTAGTGTATTTTCCAGGAAAAATCAGCAACGCTTTTTTTTGGCAATTTGGAGAAGGTGTGATTACTCGGGAACGGCTCGTAGGTTTTTTAGTGTATTTTCCAGGAAAAATCAGCAACGCTTTTTTTGGCAATTTGGAGAAGGTGTGATTACTCGGGAACGGCTCGTAGGTTTTTTAGTGTATTTTCCAGGAAAAATCAGCAACGCTTTTTCTTGGCCAATTTGGAGAAGGTGTGATTACTCGGGAACTGCTCGTAGGTTTTTTAGTGTATTTTCCAGGAAAAATCAGCAACGCTTTTTTTGCTAATTTGGAGAAGATGTGATTACTCGGGAACGGCTCGTAAGATTTTTGATGTTTTTTCCAGGAAAAATCAGCAACGCTTTTTTTTCTAATTTGGAGAAGATGGGATTACTCGGGAACGGCTCGTAGGATTTTAAGTGTAATTTCCAGGAAAAATCAGCAACGCTTTTTTTTTTGGCCAATTTGGAGAAGGTGTGATTACTCGGGAACGGCTCGTAGGTTTTTTAGTGTATTTTCCAGGAAAAATCAGCAACGCTTTTTTTTGGCCAATTTGGAGAAGGTGTGATTACTCGGGAACGGCTCGTAAGATTTTTGATGTTTTTTCCAGGAAAAATCAGCAACGCTTTTTTTTGGCCAATTTGGAGAAGGTGTGATTACTCGGGAACGGCTCGTAGGTTTTTTAGTGTATTTTCCAGGAAAAATCAACAACGCTTTTTTTTGGCCAATTTGGAGAAGGTGTGATTACTCGGGAACGGCTCGTAGGATTTTTAGTGTATTTTCCAGGAAAAATCAACAACGCTTTTTTTGGCCAATTTGGAGAAGGTGTGATTACTCGGGAACGGCTCGTAGGATTTTAAGTGTATTTTCCAGGAAAAATCAGCAACGCTTTTTTTCTAATTTGGAGAAGATGGGATTACTCGGGAACGGCTCGTAGGATTTTTGATGTATTTTCCAGGAAAAATCAACAACGCTTTTTTTTGGCCAATTTGGAGAAGATGGGATTTCTCGGGAACGGCTCATAAGATTTTTGATGTTTTTTCCAGGAAAAATCAGCAACGCTTTTTTTTCTAATTTGGAGAAGGTGTGATTACTCGGGAACGGCTCGTAGGTTTTTTAGTGTATTTTCCAGGAAAAATCAACAACGCTTTTTTTGGCCAATTTGGAGAAGGTGTGATTACTCGGGAACGGCTCGTAGGATTTTTAGTGTATTTTCCAGGAAAAATCAACAACGCTTTTTTTGGCCAATTTGGAGAAGGTGTGATTACTCGGGAACGGCTCGTAGGATTTTAAGTGTATTTTCCAGGAAAAATCAGCAACGCTTTTTTTTTCTAATTTGGAGAAGATGGGATTACTCGGGAACGGCTCGTAGGATTTTTGATGTATTTTCCAGGAAAAATCAACAACGCTTTTTTTTGGCCAATTTGGAGAAGATGGGATTACTCGGGAACGGCTCATAAGATTTTTGATGTTTTTTCCAGGAAAAATCAGCAACGCTTTTTTTGGCCAATTTGGAGAAGGTGTGATTACTCGGGAACGGCTCGTAGGATTTTTAGTGTATTTTCCAGGAAAAATCAACAACGCTTTTTTTGGCCAATTTGGAGAAGGTGTGATTACTCGGGAACGGCTCGTAGGATTTTAAGTGTATTTTCCAGGAAAAATCAGCAACGCTTTTTTTTCTAATTTGGAGAAGATGGGATTACTCGGGAACGGCTCGTAGGATTTTTGATGTATTTTCCAGGAAAAATCAACAACGCTTTTTTTTGGCCAATTTGGAGAAGATGGGATTACTCGGGAACGGCTCATAAGATTTTTGATGTTTTTTCCAGGAAAAATCAGCAACGCTTTTTTTGGCCAATTTGGAGAAGATGGGATTACTCGGGAACGGCTCGTAGGTTTTTTAGTGTATTTTCCAGGAAAAATCAGCAACGCTTTTTTTGGCCAATTTGGAGAAGGTGTGATTACTCGGGAACGGCTCGTAAGATTTTTGATGTTTTTTCCAGGAAAAATCAGCAACGCTTTTTTTTGGCCAATTTGGAGAAGATGGGATTACTCGGGAACGGCTCATAAGATTTTTGATGTTTTTTCCAGGAAAAATCAGCAACGCTTTTTTTGGCCAATTTGGAGATGGTGTGATTACTCGGGAACGGCTCGTAGGATTTTTGATGTAATTTCCAGGAAAAATCAACAACGCTTTTTTTTGGCCAATTTGGAGAAGGTGTGATTATTCCGGAACGGCTCGTAGGATTTTTAGTGTATTTTCCAGGAAAAATCAGCAACGCTTTTTTTTGGCCAATTTGGAGAAGGTGTGATTACTCGGGAACGGCTCGTAGGATTTTTAGTGTATTTTCCAGGAAAAATCAACAACGCTTTTTTTGGCCAATTTGGAGAAGGTGTGATTACTCGGGAACGGCTCGTAGGATTTTAAGTGTATTTTCCAGGAAAAATCAGCAACGCTTTTTTTTCTAATTTGGAGAAGATGGGATTACTCGGGAACGGCTCGTAGGATTTTTGATGTATTTTCCAGGAAAAATCAACAACGCTTTTTTTTTTGCCAATTTGGAGAAGATGGGATTACTCGGGAACGGCTCATAAGATTTTTGATGTTTTTTCCAGGAAAAATCAGCAACGCTTTTTTTGGCCAATTTGGAGATGGTGTGATTACTCGGGAACGGCTCGTAGGATTTTTGATGTAATTTCCAGGAAAAATCAACAACGCTTTTTTTTGGCCAATTTGCAGAAGGTGTGATTACTCCGGAACGGCTCGTAGGATTTTTAGTGTATTTTCCAGGAAAAATCAGCAACGCTTTTTTTTCTAATTTGGAGAAGATGGGATTACTCGGGAACGGCTCGTAGGTTTTTTAGTGTATTTTCCAGGAAAAATCAGCAACGCTTTTTTTGGCCAATTTGGAGAAGATGGGATTACTCGGGAACGGCTCGTAAGATTTTTAGTGTATTTTCCAGGAAAAATCAGCAACGCTTTTTTTTTGGCCAATTTGGAGAAGGTGTGATTACTCGGGAACGGCTCGTAGGATTTTTAGTGTATTTTCCAGGAAAAATCAGCAACGCTTTTTTTGGCCAATTTGGAGAAGGTGTGATTACTCGGGAACGGCTCGTAAGATTTTTGATGTTTTTTTCCAGGAAAAATCAGCAACGCTTTTTTTTGCCAATTTGGAGATGGTGTGATTACTCGGGAACGGCTCGTAGGTTTTTTAGTGTATTTTCCAGGAAAAATCAGCAACGCTTTTTTTTCTAATTTGGAGAAGGTGTGATTACTCGGGAACGGCTCGTAGGTTTTTTAGTGTATTTTCCAGGAAAAATCAGCAACGCTTTTTTTTGGCCAATTTGGAGAAGGTGTGATTACTCGGGAACGGCTCGTAAGATTTTTGATGTTTTTTCCAGGAAAAATCAGCAACGCTTTTTTTGGCCAATTTGGAGATGGTGTGATTACTCGGGAATGGCTCGTAGGATTTTTGATGTAATTTCCAGGAAAAATCAACAACGCTTTTTTTTGGCCAATTTGGAGAAGGTGTGATTACTCCGGAACGGCTCGTAGGATTTTTAGTGTATTTTCCAGGAAAAATCAGCAACGCTTTTTTTTCTAATTTGGAGAAGATGGGATTACTCGGGAACGGCTCGTAGGTTTTTTAGTGTATTTTCCAGGAAAAATCAGCAACGCTTTTTTTGGCCAATTTGGAGAAGATGGGATTACTCGGGAACGGCTCGTAAGATTTTTAGTGTATTTTCCAGGAAAAATCAGCAACGCTTTTTTTTTTGGCCAATTTGGAGAAGGTGTGATTACTCGGGAACGGCTCGTAGGATTTTTAGTGTATTTTCCAGGAAAAATCAGCAACGCTTTTTTTTGGCCAATTTGGAGAAGATGGGATTACTCGGGAACGGCTCGTAGGTTTTTTAGTGTATTTTCCAGGAAAAATCAGCAACGCTTTTTTTTGGCCAATTTGGAGAAGGTGTGATTACTCGGGAACGGCTCGTAAGATTTTTGATGTTTTTTCCAGGAAAAATCAGCAACGCTTTTTTTGGCCAATTTGGAGAAGGTGTGATTACTCGGGAACGGCTCGTAAGATTTTTGATGTTTTTTCCAGGAAAAATCAGCAACGCTTTTTTGGCCAATTTGGAGAAGATGTGATTACTCGGGAACGGCTCGTAAGATTTTTGATGTTTTTTCCAGGAAAAATCAGCAACGCTTTTTTTTTGCCAATTTGGAGAAGGTGTGATTACTCGGGAACGGCTCGTAGGTTTTTTAGTGTATTTTCCAGGAAAAATCAGCAACGCTTTTTTTTGGCCAATTTGGAGAAGGTGTGATTACTCGGGAACGGCTCGTAAGATTTTTGATGTTTTTTCCAGGAAAAATCAGCAACGCTTTTTTTTGGCCAATTTGGAGAAGGTGTGATTACTCGGGAACGGCTCGTAGGTTTTTTAGTGTATTTTCCAGGAAAAATCAACAACGCTTTTTTTGGCCAATTTGGAGAAGGTGTGATTACTCGGGAACGGCTCGTAGGTTTTTTAGTGTATTTTCCAGGAAAAATCAGCAACGCTTTTTTTTGGCCAATTTGGAGAAGGTGTGATTACTCGGAAATGGCTCGTAAGATTTTTGATGTTTTTTCCAGGAAAAATCAGCAACGCTTTTTTTGGCCAATTTGGAGAAGGTGTGATTACTCGGGAACGGCTCGTAAGATTTTTGATGTTTTTTCCAGGAAAAATCAGCAACGCTTTTTTTTGGCCAATTTGGAGAAGATGTGATTACTCGGGAACGGCTCGTAAGATTTTTGATGTTTTTTCCAGGAAAAATCAGCAACGCTTTTTTTTGCCAATTTGGAGAAGGTGTGATTACTCGGGAACGGCTCGTAGGTTTTTTAGTGTATTTTACAGGAAAAATCAGCAACGCTTTTTTTTCTAATTTGGAGAAGGTGTGATTACTCGGGAACGGCTCGTAGGTTTTTTAGTGTATTTTCCAGGAAAAATCAGCAACGCTTTTTTTTGGCCAATTTGGAGAAGGTGTGATTACTCGGGAACGGCTCGTAAGATTTTTGATGTTTTTTCCAGGAAAAATCAGCAACGCTTTTTTTTGGCCAATTTGGAGAAGGTGTGATTACTCGGGAACGGCTCGTAGGTTTTTTAGTGTATTTTCCAGGAAAAATCAACAACGCTTTTTTTGGCCAATTTGGAGAAGGTGTGATTACTCGGGAACGGCTCGTAGGATTTTTAGTGTATTTTCCAGGAAAAATCAACAACGCTTTTTTTGGCCAATTTGGAGAAGGTGTGATTACTCGGGAACGGCTCGTAGGATTTTAAGTGTATTTTCCAGGAAAAATCAGCAACGCTTTTTTTTCTAATTTGGAGAAGATGGGATTACTCGGGAACGGCTCGTAGGTTTTTTGATGTTTTTTCCAGGAAAAATGTGCAACGCTTTTTTTGGCCAATTTGGAGAAGGTGTGATTACTCGGGAACGGCTCGTAGGTTTTTTAGTGTATTTTCCAGGAAAAATCAGCAACGCTTTTTTTTGGCCAATTTGGAGAAGGTGTGATTACTCGGGAACGGCTCGTAGGAATTTTAGTGTATTTTCCAGGAAAAATCAGCAACGCTTTTTTTTGCCAATTTGGAGAAGGTGTGATTACTCGGGAACGGCTCGTAGGATTTTTAGTGTATTTTTCAGGAAAAATCAACAACGCTTTTTTTGGCCAATTTGGAGAAGGTGTGATTACTCGGGAACGGCTCGTAAGATTTTTGATGTTTTTTCTAGGAAAAATCAGCAACGCTTTTTTTGGCCAATTTGGAGATGGTGTGATTACTCGGGAACGGCTCGTAAGATTTTTTAGTGTATTTTCCAGGAAAAATCAGCAACGCTTTTTTTTGGCAATTTGGAGAAGGTGTGATTACTCGGGAACGGCTCGTAGGTTTTTTAGTGTATTTTCCAGGAAAAATCAGCAACGCTTTTTTTGGCAATTTGGAGAAGGTGTGATTACTCGGGAACGGCTCGTAGGTTTTTTAGTGTATTTTCCAGGAAAAATCAGCAACGCTTTTTCTTGGCCAATTTGGAGAAGGTGTGATTACTCGGGAACTGCTCGTAGGTTTTTTAGTGTATTTTCCAGGAAAAATCAGCAACGCTTTTTTTGCTAATTTGGAGAAGATGTGATTACTCGGGAACGGCTTAAGATTTTTGATGTTTTTTCCAGGAAAAATCAGCAACGCTTTTTTTTCTAATTTGGAGAAGATGGGATTACTCGGGAACGGCTCGTAGGATTTTAAGTGTAATTTCCAGGAAAAATCAGCAACGCTTTTTTTTTGGCCAATTTGGAGAAGGTGTGATTACTCGGGAACGGCTCGTAGGTTTTTTAGTGTATTTTCCAGGAAAAATCAGCAACGCTTTTTTTTGGCTAATTTGGAGAAGGTGTGATTACTCGGGAACGGCTCGTAAGATTTTTGATGTTTTTTCCAGGAAAAATCAGCAACGCTTTTTTTGGCCAATTTGGAGAAGATGTGATTACTCGGGAACGGCTCGTAAGATTTTTGATGTTTTTTCCAGGAAAAATCAGCAACGCTTTTTTTTCTAATTTGGAGAAGATGGGATTACTCGGGAACGGCTCGTAGGTTTTTTGATGTTTTTTCCAGGAAAAATGTGCAACGCTTTTTTTGGCCAATTTGGAGAAGGTGTGATTACTCGGGAACGGCTCGTAGGTTTTTTAGTGTATTTTCCAGGAAAAATCAGCAACGCTTTTTTTTGGCCAATTTGGAGAAGGTGTGATTACTCGGGAACGGCTCGTAGGAATTTTAGTGTATTTTCCAGGAAAAATCAGCAACGCTTTTTTTTGCCAATTTGGAGAAGGTGTGATTACTCGGGAACGGCTCGTAGGATTTTTAGTGTATTTTCCAGGAAAAATCAACAACGCTTTTTTTTGGCCAATTTGGAGAAGGTGTGATTACTCGGGAACGGCTCGTAAGATTTTTGATGTTTTTTCTAGGAAAAATCAGCAACGCTTTTTTTGGCCAATTTGGAGATGGTGTGATTACTCGGGAACGGCTCGTAAGATTTTTTAGTGTATTTTCCAGGAAAAATCAGCAACGCTTTTTTTTGGCAATTTGGAGAAGGTGTGATTACTCGGGAACGGCTCGTAGATTTTTTAGTGTATTTTCCAGGAAAAATCAGCAACGCTTTTTTTGGCAATTTGGAGAAGGTGTGATTACTCGGGAACGGCTCGTAGGTTTTTTAGTGTATTTTCCAGGAAAAATCAGCAACGCTTTTTCTTGGCCAATTTGGAGAAGGTGTGATTACTCGGGAACTGCTCGTAGGTTTTTTAGTGTATTTTCCAGGAAAAATCAGCAACGCTTTTTTTGCTAATTTGGAGAAGATGTGATTACTCGGGAACGGCTCGTAAGATTTTTGATGTTTTTTCCAGGAAAAATCAGCAACGCTTTTTTTTCTAATTTGGAGAAGATGGGATTACTCGGGAACGGCTCGTAGGATTTTAAGTGTAATTTCCAGGAAAAATCAGCAACGCTTTTTTTTTGGCCAATTTGGAGAAGGTGTGATTACTCGGGAACGGCTCGTAGGTTTTTTAGTGTATTTTCCAGGAAAAATCAGCAACGCTTTTTTTTGGCCAATTTGGAGAAGGTGTGATTACTCGGGAACGGCTCGTAAGATTTTTAGTGTATTTTCCAGGAAAAATCAGCAACGCTTTTTTTTGGCCAATTTGGAGAAGGTGTGATTACTCGGGAACGGCTCGTAAGATTTTTGATGTTTTTTCCAGGAAAAATCAGCAACGCTTTTTTTTGGCCAATTTGGAGAAGGTGTGATTACTCGGGAACGGCTCGTAGGTTTTTTAGTGTATTTTCCAGGAAAAATCAACAACGCTTTTTTTGGCCAATTTGGAGAAGGTGTGATTACTCGGGAACGGCTCGTAGGATTTTTAGTGTATTTTCCAGGAAAAATCAACAACGCTTTTTTTGGCCAATTTGGAGAAGGTGTGATTACTCGGGAACGGCTCGTAGGAATTTAAGTGTATTTTCCAGGAAAAATCAGCAACGCTTTTTTTTTCTAATTTGGAGAAGATGGGATTACTCGGGAACGGCTCGTAGGATTTTTGATGTATTTTCCAGGAAAAATCAACAACGCTTTTTTTTGGCCAATTTGGAGAAGATGGGATTGCTCGGGAACGGCTCATAAGATTTTTGATGTTTTTTCCAGGAAAAATCAGCAACGCTTTTTTTTCTAATTTGGAGAAGGTGTGATTACTCGGGAACAGCTCGTAGGTTTTTTAGTGTATTTTCCAGGAAAAATCAACAACGCTTTTTTTGGCCAATTTGGAGAAGGTGTGATTACTCGGGAACGGCTCGTAGGATTTTTAGTGTATTTTCCAGGAAAAATCAACAACGCTTTTTTTGGCCAATTTGGAGAAGGTGTGATTACTCGGGAACGGCTCGTAGGATTTTAAGTGTATTTTCCAGGAAAAATCAGCAACGCTTTTTTTTCTAATTTGGAGAAGATGGGATTACTCGGGAACGGCTCGTAGGATTTTTGATGTATTTTCCAGGAAAAATCAACAACGCTTTTTTTTGGCCAATTTGGAGAAGATGGGATTACTCGGGAACGGCTCATAAGATTTTTGATGTTTTTTCCAGGAAAAATCAGCAACGCTTTTTTTGGCCAATTTGGAGAAGGTGTGATTACTCGGGAACGGCTCGTAGGATTTTTAGTGTATTTTCCAGGAAAAATCAACAACGCTTTTTTTGGCCAATTTGGAGAAGGTGTGATTACTCGGGAACGGCTCGTAGGATTTTAAGTGTATTTTCCAGGAAAAATCAGCAACGCTTTTTTTTTCTAATTTGGAGAAGATGGGATTACTCGGGAACGGCTCGTAGGATTTTTGATGTATTTTCCAGGAAAAATCAACAACGCTTTTTTTTGGCCAATTTGGAGAAGATGGGATTACTCGGGAACGGCTCATAAGATTTTTGATGTTTTTTCCAGGAAAAATCAGCAACGCTTTTTTTGGCCAATTTGGAGAAGATGGGATTACTCGGGAACGGCTCGTAGGTTTTTTAGTGTATTTTCCAGGAAAAATCAGCAACGCTTTTTTTGGCCAATTTGGAGAAGGTGTGATTACTCGGGAACGGCTCGTAAGATTTTTGATGTTTTTTCCAGGAAAAATCAGCAACGCTTTTTTTTGGCCAATTTGGAGAAGATGGGATTACTCGGGAACGGCTCATAAGATTTTTGATGTTTTTTCCAGGAAAAATCAGCAACGCTTTTTTTGGCCAATTTGGAGATGGTGTGATTACTCGGGAACGGCTCGTAGGATTTTTGATGTAATTTCCAGGAAAAATCAACAACGCTTTTTTTTGGCCAATTTGGAGAAGGTGTGATTATTCCGGAACGGCTCGTAGGATTTTTAGTGTATTTTCCAGGAAAAATCAGCAACGCTTTTTTTTGGCCAATTTGGAGAAGGTGTGATTACTCGGGAACGGCTCGTAGGATTTTTAGTGTATTTTCCAGGAAAAATCAACAACGCTTTTTTTGGCCAATTTGGAGAAGGTGTGATTACTCGGGAACGGCTCGTAGGATTTTAAGTGTATTTTCCAGGAAAAATCAGCAACGCTTTTTTTTCTAATTTGGAGAAGATGGGATTACTCGGGAACGGCTCGTAGGATTTTTGATGTATTTTCCAGGAAAAATCAACAACGCTTTTTTTTTGCCAATTTGGAGAAGATGGGATTACTCGGGAACGGCTCATAAGATTTTTGATGTTTTTTCCAGGAAAAATCAGCAACGCTTTTTTTGGCCAATTTGGAGATGGTGTGATTACTCGGGAACGGCTCGTAGGATTTTTGATGTAATTTCCAGGAAAAATCAACAACGCTTTTTTTTGGCCAATTTGGAGAAGGTGTGATTACTCCGGAACGGCTCGTAGGATTTTTAATGTATTTTCCAGGAAAAATCAGCAACGCTTTTTTTTTCTAATTTGGAGAAGATGGGATTACTCGGGAACGGCTCGTAGGTTTTTTAGTGTATTTTCCAGGAAAAATCAGCAACGCTTTTTTTGGCCAATTTGGAGAAGATGGGATTACTCGGGAACGGCTCGTAAGATTTTTAGTGTATTTTCCAGGAAAAATCAGCAACGCTTTTTTTTTGGCCAATTTGGAGAAGGTGTGATTACTCGGGAACGGCTCGTAGGATTTTTAGTGTATTTTCCAGGAAAAATCAGCAACGCTTTTTTTGGCCAATTTGGAGAAGGTGTGATTACTCGGGAACGGCTCGTAAGATTTTTGATGTTTTTTCCAGGAAAAATCAGCAACGCTTTTTTTGGCCAATTTGGAGAAGATGTGATTACTTGGGAACGGCTCGTAAGATTTTTGATGTTTTTTCCAGGAAAAATCAGCAACGCTTTTTTTTGCCAATTTGGAGAAGGTGTGATTACTCGGGAACGGCTCGTAGGTTTTTTAGTGTATTTTCCAGGAAAAATCAGCAACGCTTTTTTTTCTAATTTGGAGAAGGTGTGATTACTCGGGAACGGCTCGTAGGTTTTTTAGTGTATTTTCCAGGAAAAATCAGCAACGCTTTTTTTTGGCCAATTTGGAGAAGGTGTGATTACTCGGGAACGGCTCGTAAGATTTTTGATGTTTTTTCCAGGAAAAATCAGCAACGCTTTTTTTTGGCCAATTTGGAGAAGGTGTGATTACTCGGGAACGGCTCGTAGGTTTTTTAGTGTATTTTCCAGGAAAAATCAACAACGCTTTTTTTGGCCAATTTGGAGAAGGTGTGATTACTCGGGAACGGCTCGTAGGATTTTTAGTGTATTTTCCAGGAAAAATCAACAACGCTTTTTTTGGCCAATTTGGAGAAGGTGTGATTACTCGGGAACGGCTCGTAGGATTTTAAGTGTATTTTCCAGGAAAAATCAGCAACGCTTTTTTTTCTAATTTGGAGAAGATGGGATTACTCGGGAACGGCTCGTAGGATTTTTGATGTATTTTCCAGGAAAAATCAACAACGCTTTTTTTTGGCCAATTTGGAGAAGATGGGATTACTCGGGAACGGCTCATAAGATTTTTGATGTTTTTTCCAGGAAAAATCAGCAACGCTTTTTTTGGCCAATTTGGAGATGGTGTGATTACTCGGGAACGGCTCGTAGGATTTTTGATGTAATTTCCAGGAAAAATCAACAACGCTTTTTTTTGGCCAATTTGGAGAAGGTGTGATTACTCCGGAACGGCTCGTAGGATTTTTAGTGTATTTTCCAGAAAAAATCAGCAACGCTTTTTTTTCTACTTTGGAGAAGATGGGATTACTCGGGAACGGCTCGTAGGTTTTTTAGTGTATTTTCCAGGAAAAATCAGCAACGCTTTTTTTGGCCAATTTGGAGAAGATGGGATTACTCGGGAACGGCTCGTAAGATTTTTAGTGTATTTTCCAGGAAAAATCAGCAACGCTTTTTTTTTGGCCAATTTGGAGAAGGTGTGATTACTCGGGAACGGCTCGTAGGATTTTTAGTGTATTTTCCAGGAAAAATCAGCAACGCTTTTTTTTGGCCAATTTGGAGAAGATGGGATTACTCGGGAACGGCTCGTAGGTTTTTTAGTGTATTTTCCAGGAAAAATCAGCAACGCTTTTTTTTGGCCAATTTGGAGAAGGTGTGATTACTCGGGAACGGCTCGTAAGATTTTTGATGTTTTTTCCAGGAAAAATCAGCAACGCTTTTTTTGGCCAATTTGGAGAAGGTGTGATTACTCGGGAACGGCTCGTAAGATTTTTGATGTTTTTTCCAGGAAAAATCAGCAACGCTTTTTTTGGCCAATTTGGAGAAGATGTGATTACTCGGGAACGGCTCGTAAGATTTTTGATGTTTTTTCCAGGAAAAATCAGCAACGCTTTTTTTTGCCAATTTGGAGAAGGTGTGATTACTCGGGAACGGCTCGTAGGTTTTTTAGTGTATTTTCCAGGAAAAATCAGCAACGCTTTTTTTTCTAATTTGGAGAAGGTGTGATTACTCGGGAACGGCTCGTAGGTTTTTTAGTGTATTTTCCAGGAAAAATCAGCAACGCTTTTTTTTGGCCAATTTGGAGAAGGTGTGATTACTCGGGAACGGCTCGTAAGATTTTTGATGTTTTTTCCAGGAAAAATCAGCAACGCTTTTTTTTGGCCAATTTGGAGAAGGTGTGATTACTCGGGAACGGCTCGTAGGTTTTTTAGTGTATTTTCCAGGAAAAATCAACAACGCTTTTTTTGGCCAATTTGGAGAAGGTGTGATTACTCGGGAACGGCTCGTAGGATTTTTAGTGTATTTTCCAGGAAAAATCAACAACGCTTTTTTTGGCCAATTTGGAGAAGGTGTGATTACTCGGGAACGGCTCGTTGGATTTTAAGTGTATTTTCCAGGAAAAATCAGCAACGCTTTTTTTTCTAATTTGGAGAAGATGGGATTACTCGGGAACGGCTCGTAGGTTTTTTGATGTTTTTTCCAGGAAAAATGTGCAACGCTTTTTTTGGCCAATTTGGAGAAGGTGTGATTACTCGGGAACGGCTCGTAGGTTTTTTAGTGTATTTTCCAGGAAAAATCAGCAACGCTTTTTTTTGGCCAATTTGGAGAAGGTGTGATTACTCGGGAACGGCTCGTAGGATTTTTAGTGTATTTTCCAGGAAAAATCAGCAACGCTTTTTTTTGCCAATTTGGAGAAGGTGTGATTACTCGGGAACGGCTCGTAGGATTTTTAGTGTATTTTCCAGGAAAAATCAACAACGCTTTTTTTGGCCAATTTGGAGAAGGTGTGATTACTCGGGAACGGCTCGTAAGATTTTTGATGTTTTTTCCAGGAAAAATCAGCAACGCTTTTTTTGGCCAATTTGGAGATGGTGTGATTACTCGGGAACGGCTCGTAAGATTTTTTAGTGTATTTTCCAGGAAAAATCAGCAACGCTTTTTTTTGGCAATTTGGAGAAGGTGTGATTACTCGGGAACGGCTCGTAGGTTTTTTAGTGTATTTTCCAGGAAAAATCAGCAACGCTTTTTTTTTGCCAATTTGGAGAAGGTGTGATTACTCGGGAACTGCTCGTAGGTTTTTTAGTGTATTTTCCAGGAAAAATCAGCAACGCTTTTTTTGCTAATTTGGAGAAGATGTGATTACTCGGGAACGGCTCGTAAGATTTTTGATGTTTTTTCCAGGAAAAATCAGCAACGCTTTTTTTTGCCAATTTGGAGAAGGTGTGATTACTCGGGAACGGCTCGTAGGTTTTTTAGTGTATTTTCCAGGAAAAATCAGCAACGCTTTTTTTTGGCCAATTTGGAGAAGGTGTGATTACTCGGGAACGGCTCGTAGGTTTTTTAGTGTATTTTCCAGGAAAAATCAACAACGCTTTTTTTGGCCAATTTGGAGAAGGTGTGATTACTCGGGAACGGCTCGTAGGATTTTTAGTGTATTTTCCAGGAAAAATCAACAACGCTTTTTTTGGCCAATTTGGAGAAGGTGTGATTACTCGGGAACGGCTCGTAGGATTTTAAGTGTATTTTCCAGGAAAAATCAGCAACGCTTTTTTTTCTAATTTGGAGAAGATGGGATTACTCGGGAACGGCTCGTAGGATTTTTGATGTATTTTCCAGGAAAAATCAACAACGCTTTTTTTTGGCCAATTTGGAGAAGATGGGATTACTCGGGAACGGCTCATAAGATTTTTTATGTTTTTTCCAGGAAAAATCAGCAACGCTTTTTTTGGCCAATTTGGAGATGGTGTGATTACTCGGGAACGGCTCGTAGGATTTTTGATATAATTTCCAGGAAAAATCAACAACGCTTTTTTTTGGCCAATTTGGAGAAGGTGTGATTACTCCGGAACGGCTCGTAGGATTTTTAGTGTATTTTCCAGAAAAAATCAGCAACGCTTTTTTTTCTACTTTGGAGAAGATGGGATTACTCGGGAACGGCTCGTAGGTTTTTTAGTGTATTTTCCAGGAAAAATCAGCAACGCTTTTTTTGGCCAATTTGGAGAAGATGGGATTACTCGGGAACGGCTCGTAAGATTTTTAGTGTATTTTCCAGGAAAAATCAGCAACGCTTTTTTTTTTGGCCAATTTGGAGAAGGTGTGATTACTCGGGAACGGCTCGTAGGATTTTTAGTGTATTTTCCAGGAAAAATCAGCAACGCTTTTTTTTGGCCAATTTGGAGAAGGTGTGATTACTCGGGAACGGCTCGTAAGATTTTTGATGTTTTTTCCAGGAAAAATCAGCAACGCTTTTTTTGGCCAATTTGGAGAAGGTGTGATTACTCGGGAACGGCTCGTAAGATTTTTGATGTTTTTTCCAGGAAAAATCAGCAACGCTTTTTTTGGCCAATTTGGAGAAGATGTGATTACTCGGGAACGGCTCGTAAGATTTTTGATGTTTTTTCCAGGAAAAATCAGCAACGCTTTTTTTTTGCCAATTTGGAGAAGGTGTGATTACTCGGGAACGGCTCGTAGGTTTTTTAGTGTATTTTCCAGGAAAAATCAGCAACGCTTTTTTTTCTAATTTGGAGAAGGTGTGATTACTCGGGAACGGCTCGTAGGTTTTTTAGTGTATTTTCCAGGAAAAATCAGCAACGCTTTTTTTTGGCCAATTTGGAGAAGGTGTGATTACTCGGGAACGGCTCGTAAGATTTTTGATGTTTTTTCCAGGAAAAATCAGCAACGCTTTTTTTTGGCCAATTTGGAGAAGGTGTGATTACTCGGGAACGGCTCGTAGGTTTTTTAGTGTATTTTCCAGGAAAAATCAACAACGCTTTTTTTGGCCAATTTGGAGAAGGTGTGATTACTCGGGAACGGCTCGTAGGATTTTTAGTATATTTTCCAGGAAAAATCAACAACGCTTTTTTTGGCCAATTTGGAGAAGGTGTGATTACTCGGGAACGGCTCGTAGGATTTTAAGTGTATTTTCCAGGAAAAATCAGCAACGCTTTTTTTTCTAATTTGGAGGAGATGGGATTACTCGGGAACGGCTCGTAGGTTTTTTGATGTTTTTTCCAGGAAAAATGTGCAACGCTTTTTTTGGCCAATTTGGAGAAGGTGTGATTACTCGGGAACGGCTCGTAGGTTTTTTAGTGTATTTTCCAGGAAAAATCAGCAACGCTTTTTTTTGGCCAATTTGGAGAAGGTGTGATTACTCGGGAACGGCTCGTAGGATTTTTAGTGTATTTTCCAGGAAAAATCAGCAACGCTTTTTTTTGCCAATTTGGAGAAGGTGTGATTACTCGGGAACGGCTCGTAGGATTTTTAGTGTATTTTCCAGGAAAAATCAACAACGCTTTTTTTGGCCAATTTGGAGAAGGTGTGATTACTCGGGAACGGCTCGTAAGATTTTTGATGTTTTTTCCAGGAAAAATCAGCAACGCTTTTTTTGGCCAATTTGGAGATGGTGTGATTACTCGGGAACGGCTCGTAAGATTTTTTAGTGTATTTTCCAGGAAAAATCAGCAACGCTTTTTTTTGGCAATTTGGAGAAGGTGTGATTACTCGGGAACGGCTCGTAGGTTTTTTAGTGTATTTTCCAGGAAAAATCAGCAACGCTTTTTTTTGGCCAGTTTGGAGAAGGTGTGATTACTCGGGAACTGCTCGTAGGTTTTTTAGTGTATTTTCCAGGAAAAATCAGCAACGCTTTTTTTGCTAATTTGGAGAAGATGTGATTACTCGGGAACGGCTCGTAAGATTTTTGATGTTTTTTCCAGGAAAAATCAGCAACGCTTTTTTTTGCCAATTTGGAGAAGGTGTGATTACTCGGGAACGGCTCGTAGGTTTTTTAGTGTATTTTCCAGGAAAAATCAGCAACGCTTTTTTTTCTAATTTGGAGAAGATGGGATTACTCGGGAACGGCTCGTAGGATTTTAAGTGTAATTTCCAGGAAAAATCAGCAACGCTTTTTTTTTGGCCAATTTGGAGAAGGTGTGATTACTCGGGAACGGCTCGTAGGTTTTTTAGTGTATTTTCCAGGAAAAATCAGCAACGCTTTTTTTTGGCCAATTTGGAGAAGGTGTGATTACTCGGAAACGGCTCGTAAGATTTTTGATGTATTTTTCAGGAAAAATCAGCAACGCTTTTTTTGGCCAATTTGGAGATGGTGTGATTACTCGGAAACGGCTCGTAAGATTTTTGATGTTTTTTCCAGGAAAAATCAGCAACGCTTTTTTTTGGCCAATTTGGAGAAGGTGTGATTACTCGGGAACGGCTCGTAAGATTTTTGATGTATTTTCCAGGAAAAATCAGCAACGCTTTTTTTTCTAATTTGGAGAAGATGGGATTACTCGGGAACGGCTCGTAGGATTTTTAGTGTATTTTCCAGGAAAAATCAGCAACGCTTTTTTTGGCCAATTTGGAGAAGGTGTGATTACTCGGGAACGGCTCGTAGGATTTTTAGTGTATTTTCCAGGAAAAATCAGCAACGCTTTTTTTGGCCAATTTGGAGAAGGTGTGATTACTCGGGAACGGCTCATAAAATTTTTAATATATTTTCCAGGAAAAATGTGCAACGCTTTTTTTTTGCTAATTTGGAGAAGATGGGATTACTCGGGAACGGCTCGTAGGTTTTTTAGTGTATTTTCCAGGAAAAATCAGCAAGGTTTTTTTTTTGGCCAATTTGGAGAAGATGTGATTACTCGGGAACGGCTCGTAGGATTTTTAGTGTATTTTCCAGGAAAAATCAGCAACGCTTTTTTTGGCCAATTTGGAGAAGGTGTGATTACTCGGGAACTGCTCGTAGGATTTTTAGTGTATTTTCCAGGAAAAATCAGCAACGCTTTTTTTTGCCAATCTGGAGAAGGTGTGATTACTCGGAAACGGCTCGTAAGATTTTTGATGTTTTTTCCAGGAAAAATCAGCAACGCTTTTTTTGGCCAATTTGGAGATGGTGTGATTACTCGGGAACGGCTCGTAGGATTTTTGATGTAATTTCCAGGAAAAATCAACAACGCTTTTTTTTGGCCAATTTGGAGAAGGTGTGATTACTCCGGAACGGCTCGTAAGATTTTTGATGTTTTTTCCAGGAAAAATCAGCAACGCTTTTTTTTGCCAATTTGGAGAAGGTGTGATTACTCGGGAACGGCTCGTAGGATTTTTAGTGTATTTTCCAGGAAAAATCAGCAACGCTTTTTTTGGCCAATTTGGAGAAGGTGTGATTACTCGGGAACGGCTCGTAGGATTTTTATTGTATTTTCCAGGAAAAATCAGCAACGCTTTTTTTTGGCCAATTTGGAGAAGGTGTGATTACTCGGGAACGGCTCATAAAATTTTTAATATATTTTCCAGGAAAAATGTGCAACGCTTTTTTTTTTGCTAATTTGGAGAAGATGGGATTACTCGGGAACGGCTCGTAGGTTTTTTTAGTGTATTTTCCAGGAAAAATCAGCAAGGTTTTTTTTTGGCCAATTTGGAGAAGATGTGATTACTCGGGAACGGCTCGTAGGATTTTTAGTGTATTTTCCAGGAAAAATCAGCAACGCTTTTTTTGGCCAATTTGGAGAAGGTGTGATTACTCGGGAACTGCTCGTAGGATTTTTAGTGTATTTTCCAGGAAAAATCAGCAACGCTTTTTTTTTGCCAATTTGGAGAAGGTGTGATTACTCGGAAACGGCTCGTAAGATTTTTGATGTTTTTTCCAGGAAAAATCAGCAACGCATTTTTTGGCCAATTTGGAGAAGCTGTGATTACTCGGGAACGGCTCGTAAGATTTTTAGTGTATTTTCCAGGAAAAATCAACAACGCTTTTTTTGGCCAATTTGGAGAAGGTGTGATTACTCGGGAACGGCTCGTAGGTTTTTTAGTGTATTTTCCAGGAAAAATCAGCAACGCTTTTTTTTCTAATTTGGAGAAGATGGGATTACTCGGGAACGGCTCGTAGGATTTTAAGTGTAATTTCCAGGAAAAATCAGCAACGCTTTTTTTTTGGCCAATTTGGAGAAGGTGTGATTACTCGGGAACGGCTCGTAGGTTTTTTAGTGTATTTTCCAGGAAAAATCAGCAACGCTTTTTTTTGGCCAATTTGGAGAAGGTGTGATTACTCGGAAACGGCTCGTAAGATTTTTGATGTATTTTTCAGGAAAAATCAGCAACGCTTTTTTTGGCCAATTTGGAGATGGTGTGATTACTCGGAAACGGCTCGTAAGATTTTTGATGTTTTTTCCAGGAAAAATCAGCAACGCTTTTTTTTGGCCAATTTGGAGAAGGTGTGATTACTCGGGAACGGCTCGTAAGATTTTTGATGTATTTTCCAGGAAAAATCAGCAACGCTTTTTTTTCTAATTTGGAGAAGATGGGATTACTCGGGAACGGCTCGTAGGATTTTTAGTGTATTTTCCAGGAAAAATCAGCAACGCTTTTTTGGCCAATTTGGAGAAGGTGTGATTACTCGGGAACGGCTCGTAGGATTTTTAGTGTATTTTCCAGGAAAAATCAGCAACGCTTTTTTTGGCCAATTTGGAGAAGGTGTGATTACTCGGGAACGGCTCATAAAATTTTTAATATATTTTCCAGGAAAAATGTGCAACGCTTTTTTTTTTGCTAATTTGGAGAAGATGGGATTACTCGGGAACGGCTCGTAGGTTTTTTAGTGTATTTTCCAGGAAAAATCAGCAAGGTTTTTTTTTGGCCAATTTGGAGAAGATGTGATTACTCGGGAACGGCTCGTAGGATTTTTAGTGTATTTTCCAGGAAAAATCAGCAACGCTTTTTTTGGCCAATTTGGAGAAGGTGTGATTACTCGGGAACTGCTCGTAGGATTTTTAGTGTATTTTCCAGGAAAAATCAGCAACGCTTTTTTTTGCCAATTTGGAGAAGGTGTGATTACTCGGAAACGGCTCGTAAGATTTTTGATGTTTTTTCCAGGAAAAATCAGCAACGCTTTTTTTGGCCAATTTGGAGAAGCTGTGATTACTCGGGAACGGCTCGTAAGATTTTTAGTGTATTTTCCAGGAAAAATCAACAACGCTTTTTTTGGCCAATTTGGAGAAGGTGTGATTACTCGGGAACGGCTCGTAGGTTTTTTAGTGTATTTTCCAGGAAAAATCAGCAACGCTTTTTTTTCTAATTTGGAGAAGATGGGATTACTCGGGAACGGCTCGTAGGATTTTTAGTGTATTTTCCAGGAAAAATCAGCAACACTTTTTTTTGGCCAATTTGGAGAAGATGGGATTACTCGGGAACGGCTCGTAGGTTTTTTAGTGTATTTTCCAGGAAAAATCAGCAACGCTTTTTTTTGGCCAATTTGGAGAAGATGGGATTACTCAGGAACGGCTCGTAGGATTTTTAGTGTAATTTCCAGGAAAAATGTGCAACGCTTTTTTTTGCCAATTTGGAGAAGGTGTGATTACTCGGGAACGGCTCGTAAGATTTTTAGTGTATTTTCCAGGAAAAATCAGCAACGCTTTTTTTGGCCAATTTGGAGAAGGTGTGATTACTCAGGAACGGCTCGTAAGATTTTTGATGTTTTTTCCAGGAAAAATCAACAACGCTTTTTTTGGCCAATTTGGAGAAGGTGTGATTACTCGGGAACGGCTCGTAGGATTTTTAGTGTATTTTCCAGGAAAAATCAGCAACGCTTTTTTTCTAATTTGGAGAAGATGGGATTACTCGGGAACGGCTCGTAGGTTTTTTAGTGTATTTTCCAGGAAAAATCAGCAACGCTTTTTTTTCTAATTTGGAGAAGATGGGATTACTCGGGAACGGCTCGTAGGTTTTTTAGTGTATTTTCCAGGAAAAATCAGCAACGCTTTTTTTTGGCCAATTTGGAGAAGATGGGATTACTCGGGAACGGCTCGTAGGATTTTTAGTGTAATTTCCACGAAAAATGTGCAACGCTTTTTTTTGCCAATTTGGAGAAGGTGTGATTACTCGGGAACGGCTCGTAAGATTTTTAGTGTATTTTCCAGGAAAAATCAGCAACTCTTTTTTTGGCCAATTTGGAGAAGGTGTGATTACTCAGGAACGGCTCGTAAGATTTTTGATGTTTTTTCCAGGAAAAATCAACAACGCTTTTTTTGGCCAATTTGGAGAAGGTGTGATTACTCGGGAACGGCTCGTAAGATTTTTAGTGTATTTTCCAGGAAAAATCAGCAACGCTTTTTTTTTCTAATTTGGAGAAGGTGTGATTACTCGGGAACGGCTCGTAGGTTTTTTAGTGTATTTTCCAGGAAAAATCAGCAACGCTTTTTTTTGGCCAATTTGGAGAAGATGGGATTACTCGGGAACGGCTCGTAGGATTTTTAGTGTATTTTCCAGGAAAAATCAACAACGCTTTTTTTGGCCAATTTGGAGAAGGTGTGATTACTCGGGAACGGCTCGTAAGATTTTTGATGTTTTTTCCAGGAAAAATCAGCAACGCTTTTTTTGGCCAATTCGGAGAAGATGGGATTACTCGGGAACGGCTCGTAGGATTTTTAGTGTATTTTCCAGGAAAAATCAGCAACGCTTTTTTTGGCCAATTTGGATAAGGTGTGATTACTCGGGAACTGCTCGTAGGATTTTTAGTGTATTTTCCAGGAAAAATCAGCAACGCTTTTTTTTGGCCAATTTGGAGAAGGTGTGATTACTCGGGAACGGCTCGTAGGATTTTTAGTGTATTTTCCAGGAAAAATCAACAACGCTTTTTTTGGCCAATTTGGAGAAGGTGTGATTACTCGGGAACGGCTCGTAGGATTTTTAGTGTATTTTCCAGGAAAAATCAGCAACGCTTTTTTTGGCCAATTTGGAGAAGGTGTGATTACTCGGGAACGGCTCGTAGGTTTTTTAGTGTATTTTCCAGGAAAAATCAACAACGCTTTTTTTTGGCCAATTTGGAGAAGGTGTGATTACTCGGGAACGGCTCGTAGGTTTTTTAGTGTATTTTCCAGGAAAAATCAGCAACGCTTTTTTTGGCCAATTTGGAGAAGGTGTGATTACTCGGGAACGGCTGGTAGGATTTTTAGTGTATTTTCCAGGAAAAATCAACAACGCTTTTTTTGGCCAATTTGGAGAAGGTGTGATTACTCGGGAACTGCTCGTAGGATTTTTAGTGTATTTTCCAGGAAAAATCAACAACGCTTTTTTTTGCCAATTTGGAGAAGGTGTGATTACTCGGGAACGGCTCATAAAATTTTTAATATATTTTCCAGGAAAAATCAGCAACGCTTTTTTTTCTAATTTGGAGAAGGTGTGATTACTCGGAAACGGCTCGTAAGATTTTTAGTGTATTTTCCAGGAAAAATCAACAACGCTTTTTTTTCTAATTTGGAGAAGGTGTGATTACTCGGGAACTGCTCGTAGGATTTTTAGTGTATTTTCCAGGAAAAATCAGCAACGCTTTTTTTTGGCCAATTTGGAGAAGATGGGATTACTCGGGAACGGCTCGTAGGATTTTTGATGTTTTTTCCAGGAAAAATCAACAACGCTTTTTTTGGCCAATTTGGAGAAGGTGTGATTACTCGGGAACGGCTCGTAGGATTTTTAGTGTATTTTCCAGGAAAAATCAACAACGCTTTTTTTGGCCAATTTGGAGAAGATGGGATTACTCGGGAACGGCTCGTAGGTTTTTTAGTGTATTTTCCAGGAAAAATCAGCAACGCTTTTTTTGGCCAATTTGGAGAAGGTGTGATTACTCGGCAACTGCTCGTAGGATTTTTAGTGTATTTTCCAGGAAAAATCAACACCGCTTTTTTTGGCCAATTTGGAGAAGCTGTGATTACTCGGGAACGGCTCATAAAATTTTTAATATATTTTCCAGGAAAAATCAACAACCCTTTTTTTTTGGCCAATTTGGAGAAGGTGTGATTACTCGGGAACGGCTCGTAGGTTTTTTAGTGTATTTTCCGGGAAAAATCAGCAACGCTTTTTTTTGGCCAATTTGGAGAAGGTGTGATTACTCGGGAACGGCTCGTAGGATTTTTAGTGTATTTTCCAGGAAAAATCAGCAACGCTTTTTTTGGCCAATTTGGAGAAGGTGTGATTACTCGGGAACGGCTCGTAGGATTTTTAGTGTATTTTCCAGGAAAAATCAACAACGCTTTTTTTGGCCAATTCGGAGAAGGTGTGATTACTCGGGAACGGCTCGTAGGATTTTTAGTGTATTTTCCAGGAAAAATTAGCAACGCTTTTTTTTGCCAATTTGGAGAAGGTGTGATTACTCGGGAACGGCTCGTAGGATTTTTAGTGTATTTTCCAGGAAAAATCAGCAAGGTTTTTTTTTGGCCAATTTGGAGAAGGTGGGATTACTCGGGAACGGCTCATAAAATTTTTAATATATTTTCCAGGAAAAATCAGCAACGCTTTTTTTTCTAATTTGGAGAAGATGTGATTACTCGGGAACGGCTCGTAGGTTTTTTAGTGTAATTTCCAGGAAAAATCAGCAACGCTTTTTTTTGGCCAATTTGGAGAAGATGGGATTACTCGGGAACTGCTCGTAGGATTTTTAGTGTATTTTCCAGGAAAAATCAGCAAGGTTTTTTTTTGGCCAATTTGGAGAAGGTGTGATTACTCGGGAACGGCTCGTAGGTTTTTTGATGTTTTTTCCAGGAAAAATCAGCAACGCTTTTTTTTTCTAATTTGGAGAAGGTGTGATTACTCGGGAACGGCTCGTAGGATTTTAAGTGTAATTTCCAGGAAAAATCAGCAACGCTTTTTTTTGGCCAATTTGGAGAAGATGGGATTACTCGGGAACGGCTCGTAAGATTTTTGATGTTTTTTCCAGGAAAAATCAGCAACGCTTTTTTTTGGCCAATTTGGAGAAGGTGTGATTACTCGGGAACGGCTCGTAGGTTTTTTAGTGTAATTTCCAGGAAAAATCAGCAACACTTTTTTTGGCCAATTTGGAGAAGGTGTGATTACTCGGGAACGGCTCGTAGGATTTTTAGTGTATTTTCCAGGAAAAATCAGCAACGCTTTTTTTTGGCCAATTTGGAGAAGGTGTGATTACTCGGGAACGGCTAGTAGGATTTTTAATATATTTTCCAGGAAAAATGTGCAACGCTTTTTTTGCCAATTTGGAGAAGGTGTGATTACTCGGGAACGGCTCATAAAATTTTTAGTGTATTTTCCAGGAAAAAATCAGCAACGCTTTTTTTCTAATTTGGGAGAAGGTGTGATTACTCGGAACGGCTCGTAGGTTTTTTAGTGTATTTTCCAGGAAAAATCAGCAACGCTTTTTTTTCTAATTTGGAGAAGGTGTGATTACTCGGGAATGGCTCGTAAGATTTTTAGTGTATTTTCCAGGAAAAATCAGCAACGCTTTTTTTGGCCAATTTGGAGAAGATGGGATTACTCGGGAACGGCTCGTAGGTTTTTTAGTGTATTTTCCAGGAAAAATCAGCAACGCTTTTTTTTTGGCCAATTTGGAGAAGGTGTGATTACTCGGGAACGGCTCGTAAGATTTTTGATGTTTTTTCCAGGAAAAATCAGCAACGCTTTTTTTGGCCAATTTGGAGAAGGTGTGATTACTCGGGAACGGCTCGTAGGTTTTTTGATGTATTTTCCAGGAAAAATCAGCAACGTTTTTTTTTGGCCAATTTGGAGAAGATGGGATTACTCGGGAACGGCTCGTAGGATTTTTAGTGTATTTTCCAGGAAAAATCAGCAAGGTTTTTTTTTGGCCAATTTGGAGAAGGTGTGATTACTCGGGAACGGCTCGTAGGTTTTTTAGTGTATTTTCCAGGAAAAATCAGCAACGCTTTTTTTGGCCAATTTGGAGATGGTGTGATTACTCGGGAACGGCTCGTAGGATTTTTAGTGTATTTTCCAGGAAAAATCAACAACGCTTTTTTTTGGCCAATTTGGAGAAGGTGTGATTACTCGGGAACGGCTCGTAAGATTTTTAGTGTATTTTCCAGGAAAAATCAGCAACGCTTTTTTTGGCCAATTTGGAGAAGGTGTGATTACTCGGGAACGGCTCGTAGGATTTTTAGTGTATTTTCCAGGAAAAATCAGCAACGCTTTTTTTTTGCCAATTTGGAGAAGATGGGATTACTCGGGAACGGCTCGTAAGATTTTTAGTGTATTTTCCAGGAAAAATCAGCAACGCTTTTTTTGGCCAATTTGGAGAAGGTGTGATTACTCGGGAACGGCTCGTAAGATTTTTAGTGTATTTTCCAGGAAAAATCAGCAACGCTTTTTTTTGGCCAATTTGGAGAAGGTGTGATTACTCGGGAACGGCTCGTAGGTTTTTTAGTGTATTTTCCAGGAAAAATCAACAACGCTTTTTTTTGGCCAATTTGGAGAAGGTGTGATTACTCGGGAACGGCTCGTAGGTTTTTTAGTGTATTTTCCAGGAAAAATCAGCAACGCTTTTTTTGGCCAATTTGGAGAAGGTGTGATTACTCGGGAACGGCTCGTAGGATTTTTAGTGTAATTTCCAGGAAAAATCAGCAACGCTTTTTTTTCTAATTTGGAGAAGATGGGATTACTCGGGAACGGCTCGTAGGTTTTTTAGTGTATTTTTCAGGAAAAATCAGCAACGCTTTTTTTGGCCAATTTGGAGAAGGTGTGATTACTCGGAAACGGCTCGTAAGATTTTTGATGTATTTTCCAGGAAAAATCAGCAACGCTTTTTTTTTGCCAATTTGGAGAAGGTGTGATTACTCGGGAACTGCTCGTAGGATTTTTAGTGTATTTTCCAGGAAAAATCAGCAACGCTTTTTTTTGGCCAATTTGGAGAAGGTGTGATTACTCGGGAACGGCTCGTAGGATTTTTAGTGTATTTTCCAGGAAAAATCAGCAACGCTTTTTTTTGGCCAATTTGGAGAAGATGGGATTACTCGGGAACGGCTCGTAAGATTTTTAGTGTATTTTCCAGGAAAAATCAACAACGCTTTTTTTTGCCAATTTGAAGAAGGTGTGATTACTCGGGAACGGCTCGTAAGATTTTTAGTGTATTTTCCAGGAAAAACCAACAACGCTTTTTTTGGCCAATTTGGAGAAGATGGGATTACTCGGGAACGGCTCGTAAGATTTTTAGTGTATTTTCCAGGAAAAATCAGCAACGCTTTTTTTTTTGGCCAATTTGGAGAAGGTGTGATTACTCGGGAACGGCTCGTAGGTTTTTTAGTGTATTTTCCAGGAAAAATCAGCAAGGTTTTTTTTTTGGCCAATTTGGAGAAGGTGTGATTACTCGGGAACGGCTCGTAGGTTTTTTAGTGTATTTTCCAGGAAAAATCAGCAACGCTTTTTTTTGGCCAATTTGGAGAAGATGGGATTACTCGGGAACGGCTCGTAGGTTTTTTAGTGTATTTTCCAGGAAAAATCAGCAACGCTTTTTTTTTGGCCAATTTGGAGAAGGTGTGATTACTCGGGAACGGCTCGTAGGATTTTTAGTGTATTTTCCAGGAAAAATCAGCAAGGTTTTTTTTTGGCCAATTTGGAGAAGGTGTGATTACTCGGGAACGGCTCGTAGGTTTTTTAGTGTATTTTCCAGGAAAAATCAGCAACGCTTTTTTTTGGCCAATTTGGAGAAGATGGGATTACTCGGGAACGGCTCGTAGGTTTTTTAGTGTATTTTCCAGGAAAAATCAGCAACGCTTTTTTTTGGCCAATTTGGAGAAGGTGTGATTACTCGGGAACGGCTCGTAGGATTTTTAGTGTAATTTCCAGGAAAAATCAACAACGCTTTTTTTTTGCCAATTTGGAGAAGGTGTGATTACTCGGGAACGGCTCGTAGGATTTTTAGTGTATTTTCCAGGAAAAATCAGCAACGCTTTTTTTTCTAATTTGGAGAAGATGGGATTACTCGGGAACGGCTCGTAAGATTTTTAGTGTATTTTCCAGGAAAAATCAGCAACGCTTTTTTTTGGCCAATTTGGAGAAGGTGTGATTACTCGGGAACGGCTCGTAGGATTTTTAGTGTATTTTCCAGGAAAAATCAACAACGCTTTTTTTTGCCAATTTGGAGAAGGTGTGATTACTCGGGAACGGCTCGTAGGATTTTTAGTGTATTTTCCAGGAAAAATCAACAACGCTTTTTTTGGCCAATTTGGAGAAGGTGTGATTACTCGGAAACGGCTCGTAAGATTTTTGATGTTTTTTCCAGGAAAAATCAGCAACGCTTTTTTTGGCCAATTTGGAGAAGGTGTGATTACTCGGGAACGGCTCGTAAGATTTTTAGTGTATTTTCCAGGAAAAATCAGCAACGCTTTTTTTGGCCAATTTGGAGAAGATGGGATTACTCGGGAACGGCTCGTAGGTTTTTTAGTGTATTTTCCAGGAAAAATCAGCAACGCTTTTTTTGGCCAATTTGGAGAAGGTGTGATTACTCGGGAACGGCTCGTAGGTTTTTTAGTGTATTTTCCAGGAAAAATCAGCAACGCTTTTTTTTGGCCAATTTGGAGAAGGTGTGATTACTCGGGAACGGCTCGTAGGATTTTTAGTGTATTTTCCAGGAAAAATCAGCAACGCTTTTTTTTGGCCAATTTGGAGAAGGTGTGATTACTCGGGAACGGCTCGTAAGATTTTTGATGTATTTTCCAGGAAAAATCAGCAACGCTTTTTTTTGGCCAATTTGGAGAAGGTGTGATTACTCGGGAACGGCTCGTAGGTTTTTTAGTGTATTTTCCAGGAAAAATCAGCAACGCTTTTTTTTGGCCAATTTGGAGAAGGTGTGATTACTCGGGAACGGCTCGTAGGATTTTTAGTGTATTTTCCAGGAAAAATCAACAACGCTTTTTTTGGCCAATTTGGAGAAGGTGTGATTACTCGGAAACGGCTCGTAAGATTTTTAGTGTATTTTCCAGGAAAAATCAGCAACGCTTTTTTTTCTAATTTGGAGAAGGTGTGATTACTCGGGAACGGCTCGTAAGATTTTTAGTGTATTTTCCAGGAAAAATCAGCAACGCTTTTTTTGGCCAATTTGGAGAAGGTGTGATTACTCGGGAACGGCTCGTAGGATTTTTAGTGTTTTTTCCAGGAAAAATCAGCAACGCTTTTTTTTGCCAATTTGGAGAAGATGGGATTACTCGGGAACGGCTCGTAGGTTTTTTAGTGTATTTTCCAGGAAAAATCAGCAAGGTTTTTTTTTGGCCAATTTGGAGAAGGTGTGATTACTCGGGAACGGCTCGTAGGATTTTTGATGTTTTTTCCAGGAAAAATCAGCAACGCTTTTTTTGGCCAATTTGGAGAAGGTGTGATTACTCGGGAACGGCTCGTAAGATTTTTTATGTATTTTTCAGGAAAAATCAGCAACGCTTTTTTTGGCCAATTTGGAGAAGGTGTGATTACTCGGGAACGGCTCGTAGGTTTTTTAGTGTATTTTCCAGGAAAAATCAGCAGCGCTTTTTTTTGGCCAATTTGGAGAAGGTGTGATTACTCGGGAACGGCTCGTAGGATTTTAAGTGTATTTTCCAGGAAAAATTAGCAACGCTTTTTTTTGCCAATTTGGAGAAGGTGTGATTACTCGGGAACGGCTCGTAGGTTTTTTAGTGTATTTTCCAGGAAAAATCAGCAACGCTTTTTTTTCTAATTTGGAGAAGATGGGATTACTCGGGAACGGCTCGTAGGTTTTTTAGTGTATTTTCCAGGAAAAATCAGCAAGGTTTTTTTTTGGCCAATTTGGAGAAGGTGTGATTACTCGGGAACGGCTCGTAGGATTTTTGATGTTTTTTCCAGGAAAAATCAGCAACGCTTTTTTTGGCCAATTTGGAGAAGGTGTGATTACTCGGGAACGGCTCGTAAGATTTTTGATGTATTTTTCAGGAAAAATCAGCAACGCTTTTTTTGGCCAATTTGGAGAAGGTGTGATTACTCGGGAACGGCTCGTAAGATTTTTGATGTATTTTTCAGGAAAAATCAGCAACGCTTTTTTTGGCCAATTTGGAGAAGGTGTGATTACTCGGGAACGGCTCGTAGGTTTTTTAGTGTATTTTCCAGGAAAAATCAACAACGCTTTTTTTGGCCAATTTGGAGAAGGTGTGATTACTCGGGAACGGCTCGTAGGTTTTTTAGTGTATTTTCCAGGAAAAATCAGCAACGCTTTTTTTTCTAATTTGGAGAAGATGGGATTACTCGGGAACGGCTCGTAGGATTTTTAGTGTAATTTCCAGGAAAAATCAGCAAGGTTTTTTTTTGGCCAATTTGGAGATGGTGTGATTACTCGGGAACGGCTCGTAGGATTTTTGATGTTTTTTCCAGGAAAAATCAGCAACGCTTTTTTTGGCCAATTTGGAGAAGGTGTGATTACTCGGGAACGGCTCGTAGGATTTTTAGTGTATTTTCCAGGAAAAATCAGCAACGCTTTTTTTGGCCAATTTGGAGAAGATGGGATTACTCGGGAACGGCTCGTAAGATTTTTGATGTTTTTTCCAGGAAAAATCAGCAACGCTTTTTTTTGGCCAATTTGGAGAAGATGGGATTACTCGGGAACGGCTCGTAAGATTTTTAGTGTATTTTCCAGGAAAAATCAGCAACGCTTTTTTTGGCCAATTTGGAGAAGGTGTGATTACTCGGGAACGGCTCGTAAGATTTTTAGTGTATTTTCCAGGAAAAATCAGCAACACTTTTTTTGGCCAATTTGGAGAAGGTGTGATTACTCGGGAACGGCTCGTAGGTTTTTTAGTGTATTTTCAAGGAAAAATCAGCAACGCTTTTTTTTGGCCAATTTGGAGAAGGTGTGATTACTCGGGAACGGCTCGTAAGATTTTTGATGTTTTTTCCAGGAAAAATCAGCAACGCTTTTTTTGGCCAATTTGGAGAAGGTGTGATTACTCGGGAACGGCTCGTAGGATTTTTAGTGTATTTTTCAGGAAAAATCAGCAACGCTTTTTTTGGCCAATTTGGAGAAGGTGTGATTACTCGGGAACGGCTCGTAAGATTTTTAGTGTATTTTCCAGGAAAAATGTGCAACGCTTTTTTTGGCCAATTTGGAGAAGATGGGATTACTCGGGAACGGCTCGTAAGATTTTTAGTGTTTTTTCCAGGAAAAATCAGCAACGCTTTTTTTTGGCCAATTTGGAGAAGGTGTGATTACTCGGGAACGGCTCGTAGGATTTTTAGTGTATTTTCCAGGAAAAATCAGCAACGCTTTTTTTGGCCAATTTGGAGAAGGTGTGATTACTCGGGATCGGCTCGTAGGATTTTTAGTGTATTTTCCAGGAAAAATCAGCAACGCTTTTTTTGGCCAATTTGGAGAAGATGGGATTACTCGGGAACGGCTCGTAGGTTTTTTAGTGTATTTTCCAGGAAAAATCAGCAACGCTTTTTTTGGCCAATTTGGAGAAGGTGTGATTACTCGGGAACGGCTCGTAGGATTTTTAGTGTATTTTCCAGGAAAAATCAGCAACGCTTTTTTTGGCCAATTTGGAGAAGGTGTGATTACTCGGGAACGGCTCGTAAGATTTTTAGTGTATTTTCCAGGAAAAATCAGCAACGCTTTTTTTGGCCAATTTGGAGAAGGTGTGATTACTCGGGAACGGCTCGTAAGATTTTTAGTGTATTTTCCAGGAAAAATCAGCAACGCTTTTTTTTCTAATTTGGAGAAGGTGTGATTACTCGGAAACGGCTCGTAAGATTTTTGATGTTTTTTCCAGGAAAAATCAGAAACGCTTTTTTTTCTAATTTGGAGAAGCTGTGATTACTCGGGAACGGCTCGTAAGATTTTTGATGTTTTTTCCAGGAAAAATCAGCAACGCTTTTTTTGGCCAATTTGGAGAAGGTGTGATTACTCGGGAACGGCTCGTAAGATTTTTGATGTTTTTTCCAGGAAAAATCAGCAACGCTTTTTTTGGCCAATTTGGAGAAGGTGTGATTACTCGGGAACGGCTCGTAAGATTTTTTATGTATTTTCCAGGAAAAATCAGCAACGCTTTTTTTGGCCAATTTGGAGAAGATGGGATTACTCGGGAACGGCTCGTAGGTTTTTTAGTGTATTTTCCAGGAAAAATCAGCAACGCTTTTTTTGACCAATTTGGAGAAGGTGTGATTACTCGGGAACGGCTCGTAAGATTTTTAGTGTATTTTCCAGGAAAAATCAGCAACGCTTTTTTTGGCCAATTTGGAGAAGGTGTGATTACTCGGGAACTGCTCGTAGGATTTTTAGTGTATTTTCCAGGCAAAATCAACAACGCTTTTTTTGGCCAATTTGGAGAAGGTGTGATTACTCGGGAACTGCTCGTAGGATTTTTAGTGTATTTTCCAGGCAAAATCAACAACGCTTTTTTTGGCCAATTTGGAGAAGGTGTGATTACTCGGGAACGGCTCGTAAGATTTTTGATGTTTTTTCCAGGAAAAATCAGCAACGCTTTTTTTGGCCAATTTGGAGAAGGTGTGATTACTCGGGAACGGCTCGTAGGATTTTTAGTGTATTTTCCAGGAAAAATCAGCAACGCTTTTTTTGGCCAATTTGGAGAAGATGGGATTACTCGGGAACGGCTCGTAAGATTTTTGATGTTTTTTCCAGGAAAAATCAGCAACGCTTTTTTTTGGCCAATTTGGAGAAGATGGGATTACTCGGGAACGGCTCGTAAGATTTTTAGTGTATTTTCCAGGAAAAATCAGCAACGCTTTTTTGGCCAATTTGGAGAAGGTGTGATTACTCGGGAACGGCTCGTAAGATTTTTAGTGTATTTTCCAGGAAAAATCAGCAACACTTTTTTTGGCCAATTTGGAGAAGGTGTGATTACTCGGGAACGGCTCGTAGGTTTTTTAGTGTATTTTCCAGGAAAAATCAGCAACGCTTTTTTTTGGCCAATTTGGAGAAGGTGTGATTACTCGGGAACGGCTCGTGAGATTTTTGATGTTTTTTCCAGGAAAAATGTGCAACGCTTTTTTTGGCCAATTTGGAGAAGATGGGATTACTCGGGAACGGCTCGTAAGATTTTTAGTGTTTTTTCCAGGAAAAATCAGCAACGCTTTTTTTTGGCCAATTTGGAGAAGGTGTGATTACTCGGGAACGGCTCGTAGGATTTTTAGTGTATTTTCCAGGAAAAATCAGCAACGCTTTTTTTGGCCAATTTGGAGAAGGTGTGATTACTCGGGAACGGCTCGTAGGATTTTTAGTGTATTTTCCAGGAAAAATCAGCAACGCTTTTTTTTTGGTAATTTGGAGAAGGTGTGATTACTCGGGAATGGCTCGTAGGATTTTTAGTGTATTTTCCAGGAAAAATCAACAACGCTTTTTTTGGCCAATTTGGAGAAGCTGTGATTACTCGGGAACGGCTCGTAGGATTTTTAGTGTATTTTCCAGGAAAAATCAGCAACGCTTTTTTTTTGGTAATTTGGAGAAGGTGTGATTACTCGGGAATGGCTCGTAGGATTTTTAGTGTATTTTCCAGGAAAAATCAGCAACGCTTTTTTTGGCCAATTTGGAGAAGGTGTGATTACTCGGGAACTGCTCGTAGGATTTTTAGTGTATTTTCCAGGAAAAATCAACAACGCTTTTTTTGGCCAATTTGGAGAAGGTGTGATTACTCGGGAACGGCTCGTAGAATTTTTAGTGTATTTTCCAGGAAAAATCAGCAACGCTTTTTTTGGCCAATTTGGAGAAGGTGTGATTACTCGGGAACGGCTCGTAGGATTTTTAGTGTATTTTCCAGGAAAAATCAGCAACGCTTTTTTTTTGCCAATTTGGAGAAGGTGTGATTACTCGGGAACGGCTCGTAGGTTTTTTAGTGTATTTTCCAGGAAAAATCAACAACGCTTTTTTTGGCCAATTTGGAGAAGGTGTGATTACTCGGGAACGGCTCGTAGGATTTTTAGTGTATTTTCCAGGAAAAATCAGCAACGCTTTTTTTGGCCAATTTGGAGAAGGTGTGATTACTCGGGAACGGCTCGTAGGATTTTTAGTGTATTTTCCAGGAAAAATCAGCAACGCTTTTTTTTTCTAATTTGGAGAAGGTGTGATTACTCGGGAACGGCTCGTAGGTTTTTTAGTGTATTTTCCAGGAAAAATCAACAACGCTTTTTTTTGGCCAATTTGGAGAAGGTGTGATTACTCGGGAACGGCTCGTAAGATTTTTAGTGTATTTTCCAGGAAAAATCAACAACGCTTTTTTTTGGCCAATTTGGAGAAGGTGTGATTACTCGGAAACGGCTCGTAGGTTTTTTAGTGTATTTTCCAGGAAAAATCAGCAACGCTTTTTTTTCTAATTTGGAGAAGGTGTGATTACTCGGGAACGGCTCGTAGGTTTTTTAGTGTATTTTCCAGGAAAAATCAACAAGGCTTTTTTTTGGCCAATTTGGAGAAGGTGTGATTACTCGGGAACGGCTCGTAAGATTTTTGATGTTTTTTCCAGGAAAAATCAGCAACGCTTTTTTTTGGCCAATTTGGAGAAGGTGTGATTACTCGGGAACAGCTCGTAGGATTTTTAGTGTATTTTCCAGGAAAAATCAACAACGCTTTTTTTGGCCAATTTGGAGAAGGTGTGATTACTCGGGAACGGCTCGTAGGATTTTAAGTGTATTTTCCAGGAAAAATTAGCAACGCTTTTTTTTGCCAATTTGGAGAAGGTGTGATTACTCGGGAACGGCTCGTAAGATTTTTAGTGTATTTTCCAGGAAAAATCAGCAACGCTTTTTTTGGCCAATTTGGAGAAGGTGTGATTACTCGGGAACGGCTCGTAGGATTTTTAGTGTATTTTCCAGGAAAAATCAGCAACGCTTTTTTTTCTAATTTGGAGAAGATGGGATTACTCGGAAACGGCTCATAAAATTTTTAGTGTATTTTCCAGGAAAAATCAGCAACGCTTTTTTTTGCCAATTTGGAGAAGGTGTGATTACTCGGGAACGGCTCGTAGGTTTTTTAGTGTATTTTCCAGGAAAAATCAACAACGCTTTTTTTGGCCAATTTGGAGAAGGTGTGATTACTCGGGAACGGCTCGTAAGATTTTTGATGTTTTTTCCAGGAAAAATCAGCAACGCTTTTTTTTGGCCAATTTGGAGAAGGTGTGATTACTCGGGAACGGCTCGTAGGTTTTTTAGTGTATTTTCCAGGAAAAATCAACAACGCTTTTTTTTGCCAATTTGGAGAAGGTGTGATTACTCGGGAACGGCTCGTAAGATTTTTAGTGTATTTTCCAGGAAAAATCAACAACGCTTTTTTTTGGCCAATTTGGAGAAGGTGTGATTACTCGGGAACGGCTCGTAGGTTTTTTAGTGTATTTTCCAGGAAAAATCAACAACGCTTTTTTTGGCCAATTTGGAGAAGGTGTGATTACTCGGGAACGGCTCGTAAGATTTTTGATGTTTTTTCCAGGAAAAATCAGCAACGCTTTTTTTTGGCCAATTTGGAGAAGGTGTGATTACTCGGGAACGGCTCGTAGGTTTTTTAGTGTATTTTCCAGGAAAAATCAACAACGCTTTTTTTGGCCAATTTGGAGAAGGTGTGATTACTCGGGAACGGCTCGTAAGATTTTTGATGTTTTTTCCAGGAAAAATCAGCAACGCTTTTTTTTGCCCAATTTGGAGAAGATGGGATTACTCGGGAACGGCTCGTAGGATTTTTAGTGTATTTTCCAGGAAAAATCAGCAACGCTTTTTTTGGCCAATTTGGAGAAGGTGTGATTACTCGGGAACGGCTCGTAAGATTTTTAGTGTATTTTCCAGGAAAAATCAGCAACGCTTTTTTTTCTAATTTGGAGAAGGTGTGATTACTCGGAAACGGCTCGTAAGATTTTTGATGTTTTTTCCAGGAAAAATCAGCAACGCTTTTTTTTCTAATTTGGAGAAGGTGTGATTACTCGGGAACGGCTCGTAGGTTTTTTAGTGTATTTTCCAGGAAAAATCAGCAACGCTTTTTTTTTGGCCAATTTGGAGAAGGTGTGATTACTCGGGAACGGCTCGTAAGATTTTTAGTGTATTTTCCAGGAAAAATCAGCAACACTTTTTTTGGCCAATTTGGAGAAGGTGTGATTACTCGGGAACGGCTCGTAGGTTTTTTAGTGTATTTTCCAGGAAAAATCAGCAACGTTTTTTTTTTGGCCAATTTGGAGAAGGTGTGATTACTCGGGAACGGCTCGTAGAATTTTTAGTGTATTTTCCAGGAAAAATCAGCAACGCTTTTTTTTGGCCAATTTGGAGAAGGTGTGATTACTCGGGAACGGCTCGTAGGATTTTTAGTGTATTTTCCAAGAAAAATCAGCAACGCTTTTTTTTGCCAATTTGGAGAAGGTGTGATTACTCGGGAACGGCTCGTAGGTTTTTTAGTGTATTTTCCAGGAAAAATCAACAACGCTTTTTTTGGCCAATTTGGAGAAGGTGTGATTACTCGGGAACGGCTCGTAGGATTTTTAGTGTATTTTCCAGGAAAAATCAGCAACGCTTTTTTTGGCCAATTTGGAGAAGGTGTGATTACTCGGGAACGGCTCGTAGGATTTTTAGTGTATTTTCGAGGAAAAATCAGCAACGCTTTTTTTTGGTAATTTGGAGAAGGTGTGATTACTCGGGAATGGCTCGTAGAATTTTAGTGTATTTTCCAGGAAAAATCAACAACGCTTTTTTTGGCCAATTTGGAGAAGCTGTGATTACTCGGGAACGGCTCGTAAGATTTTTAGTGTATTTTCCAGGAAAAATCAGCAACGCTTTTTTTTTCTAATTTGGAGAAGGTGTGATTACTCGGGAACGGCTCGTAGGATTTTAAGTGTAATTTCCAGGAAAAATCAGCAACGCTTTTTTTTGGCCAATTTGGAGAAGATGGGATTACTCGGGAACGGCTCGTAAGATTTTTGATGTTTTTTCCAGGAAAAATCAGCAACGCTTTTTTTTGGTAATTTGGAGAAGGTGTGATTACTCGGGAACGGCTCGTAAGATTTTTAGTGTATTTTCCAGGAAAAATCAGCAACGCTTTTTTTTTCTAATTTGGAGAAGGTGTGATTACTCGGGAACGGCTCGTAGGTTTTTTAGTGTATTTTCCAGGAAAAATCAACAACGCTTTTTTTGGCCAATTTGGAGAAGCTGTGATTACTCGGGAACGGCTCGTAAGATTTTTAGTGTATTTTCCAGGAAAAATCAGCAACGCTTTTTTTTTCTAATTTGGAGAAGGTGTGATTACTCGGGAACGGCTCGTAGGATTTTTAGTGTATTTTCGAGGAAAAATCAGCAACGCTTTTTTTTGGTAATTTGGAGAAGGTGTGATTACTCGGGAATGGCTCGTAGAATTTTAGTGTATTTTCCAGGAAAAATCAACAACGCTTTTTTTGGCCAATTTGGAGATGCTGTGATTACTCGGGAACGGCTCGTAAGATTTTTAGTGTATTTTCCAGGAAAAATCAGCAACGCTTTTTTTTTCTAATTTGGAGAAGGTGTGATTACTCGGGAACGGCTCGTAGGATTTTAAGTGTAATTTCCAGGAAAAATCAGCAACGCTTTTTTTTGGCCAATTTGGAGAAGATGGGATTACTCGGGAATGGCTCGTAGGATTTTTAGTGTATTTTCCAGGAAAAATCAGCAACGCTTTTTTTGGCCAATTTGGAGAAGGTGTGATTACTCGGGAACGGCTCGTAGGATTTTTAGTGTATTTTCCAGGAAAAATCAGCAACGCTTTTTTTTGCCAATTTGGAGAAAGTGTGATTACTCCGGAACGGCTCGTAAGATTTTTAGTGTATTTTCCAGGAAAAATCAGCAACGCTTTTTTTGGCCAATTTGGAGAAGGTGTGATTACTCGGGAACGGCTCGTAAGATTTTTAGTGTATTTTTCAGGAAAAATCAGCAACGCTTTTTTTTGGCCAATTTGGAGAAGGTGTGATTACTCGGGAACGGCTCGTAGGATTTTTAGTGTATTTTCCAGGAAAAATCAGCAACGCTTTTTTTGGCCAATTTGGAGAAGGTGTGATTACTCGGGAACTGCTCGTAGGTTTTTTAGTGTATTTTTCAGGAAAAATCAGCAACGCTTTTTTTGGCCAATTTGGAGAAGGTGTGATTACTCGGGAACGGCTCATAAAATTTTTAATATATTTTCCAGGAAAAATCAGCAACGCTTTTTTTTGGCCAATTTGGAGAAGGTGTGATTACTCGGGAACGGCTCGTAGGTTTTTTAGTGTATTTTCCAGGAAAAATCAGCAACGCTTTTTTTTTGGCCAATTTGGAGAAGGTGTGATTACTCGGGAACGGCTCGTAGGTTTTTTAGTGTAATTTCCAGGAAAAATCAGCAACGCTTTTTTTTCTAATTTGGAGAAGGTGTGATTACTCGGGAACGGCTCGTAGGATTTTTAGTGTATTTTCCAGGAAAAATCAGCAACGCTTTTTTTGGCCAATTTGGAGAAGGTGTGATTACTCGGGAACGGCTCGTAAGATTTTTGATGTTTTTTCCAGGAAAAATCAGCAACGCTTTTTTTTGGCCAATTTGGAGAAGGTGTGATTACTCGGGAACGGCTCGTAAGATTTTTAGTGTATTTTCCAGGAAAAATCAGCAACGCTTTTTTTGGCCAATTTGGAGAAGGTGTGATTACTCGGGAACGGCTCGTAGGTTTTTTAGTGTATTTTCCAGGAAAAATCAGCAACGCTTTTTTTTGGCCAATTTGGAGAAGGTGTGATTACTCGGGAACGGCTCGTAAGATTTTTGATGTTTTTTCCAGGAAAAATCAGCAACGCTTTTTTTGGCCAATTTGGAGAAGGTGTGATTACTCGGAAACGGCTCGTAAGATTTTTAGTGTATTTTCCAGGAAAAATCAACAACGCTTTTCTTTGGCCAATTTGGAGAAGGTGTGATTACTCGGGAACGGCTCGTAGGATTTTTAGTGTATTTTCCAGGAAAAATCAGCAACGCTTTTTTTGGCCAATTTGGAGAAGGTGTGATTACTCGGGAACGGCTCGTAGGATTTTTAGTGTATTTTTCAAGAAAAATCAGCAACGCTTTTTTTTGCCAATTTGGAGAAGGTGTGATTACTCGGGAACGGCTCGTAGGATTTTAAGTGTAATTTCCAGGAAAAATCAGCAACGCTTTTTTTTGGCCAATTTGGAGAAGGTGTGATTACTCGGGAACGGCTCGTAGGTTTTTTAGTGTATTTTTCAGGAAAAATCAGCAACGCTTTTTTTTGGCCAATTTGGAGAAGATGGGATTACTCGGGAACTGCTCGTAAGATTTTTAGTGTATTTTCCAGGAAAAATCAGCAACGCTTTTTTTGGCCAATTTGGAGAAGGTGTGATTACTCGGGAACGGCTCGTAGGATTTTAAGTGTATTTTCCAGGAAAAATCAACAACGCTTTTTTTTGCCAATTTGGAGAAGGTGTGATTACTCGGGAACGGCTCGTAGGGTTTTTAGTGTATTTTCCAGGAAAAATCAGCAACGCTTTTTTTGGCCAATTTGGAGAAGGTGTGATTACTCGGGAACGGCTCGTAGGATTTTTAGTGTATTTTTCAGGGAAAATCAGCAACGCTTTTTTTTGCTAATTTGGAGAAGATGGGATTACTCGGGAACGGCTCGTAAGATTTTTGATGTTTTTTCCAGGAAAAATCAGCAACGCTTTTTTTGGCCAATTTGGAGAAGGTGTGATTACTCGGGAACGTTTCGTAGGATTTTTAGTGTAATTTCCGGGAAAAATCAGCAACGCTTTTTTTTCTAATTTGGAGAAGATGGGATTACTCGGGAACGGCTCGTAGGTTTCTTAGTGTATTTTTCAGGAAAAATCAGCAACGCTTTTTTTGGCCAATTTGGAGAAGGTGTGATTACTCGGGAACGGCTCGTAAGATTTTTGATGTTTTTTCCAGGAAAAATCAACAACGCTTTTTTTGGCCAATTTGGAGAAGATGGGATTACTCGGGAACGGCTCGTAGGATTTTTAGTGTATTTTTCAGGAAAAATCAGCAAGGTTTTTTTTTGGCCAATTTGGAGAAGGTGTGATTACTCGGGAACGGCTCGTTGGATTTTTAGTGTATTTTCCAGGAAAAATCAGCAACGCTTTTTTTGGCCAATTTGGAGAAGGTGTGATTACTCGGGAACGGCTCGTAGGACTTTTTAGTGTATTTTTCAGGAAAAATCAGCAACGCTTTTTTTTGCCAATTTGGAGAAGGTGTGATTACTCGGGAACGGCTCGTAGGATTTTAAGTGTAATTTCCAGGAAAAATCAGCAACGCTTTTTTTTGGCCAATTTGGAGAAGGTGTGATTACTCGGGAACGGCTCGTAGGTTTTTTAGTGTATTTTTCAGGAAAAATTAGCAACGCTTTTTTTTGGCCAATTTGGAGAAGATGGGATTACTCGGGAACTGCTCGTAAGATTTTTAGTGTATTTTCCAGGAAAAATCAGCAACGCTTTTTTTGGCCAATTTGGAGAAGGTGTGATTACTCGGGAACGGCTCGTAGGATTTTAAGTGTAATTTCCAGGAAAAATCAGCAACGCTTTTTTTTCTAATTTGGAGAAGGTGTGATTACTCGGGAACGGCTCGTAGGTTTTTTAGTGTATTTTCCAGGAAAAATCAGCAACGCTTTTTTTTGGCCAATTTGGAGAAGGTGTAATTACTCGGGAACGGCTCGTAGGTTTTTTAGTGTATTTTCCAGGAAAAATCAGCAACGCTTTTTTTTGGCCAATTTGGAGAAGGTGTGATTACTCGGGAACGGCTCGTAGGTTTTTTAGTGTAATTTCCAGGAAAAATCAGCAACGCTTTTTTTTCTAATTTGGAGAAGGTGTGATTACTCGGGAACGGCTCGTAGGATTTTTAGTGTATTTTCCAGGAAAAATCAGCAACGCTTTTTTTGGCCAATTTGGAGAAGGTGTGATTACTCGGGAACGGCTCGTAAGATTTTTGATGTTTTTTCCAGGAAAAATCAGCAACGCTTTTTTTTGGCCAATTTGGAGAAGGTGTGATTACTCGGGAACGGCTCGTAAGATTTTTAGTGTATTTTCCAGGAAAAATCAGCAACGCTTTTTTTGGCCAATTTGGAGAAGGTGTGATTACTCGGGAACGGCTCGTAGGTTTTTTAGTGTATTTTCCAGGAAAAATCAGCAACGCTTTTTTTTGGCCAATTTGGAGAAGGTGTGATTACTCGGGAACGGCTCGTAAGATTTTTGATGTTTTTTCCAGGAAAAATCAGCAACGCTTTTTTTGGCCAATTTGGAGAAGGTGTGATTACTCGGAAACGGCTCGTAAGATTTTTAGTGTATTTTCCAGGAAAAATCAACAACGCTTTTTTTTGGCCAATTTGGAGAAGGTGTGATTACTCGGGAACGGCTCGTAGGATTTTTAGTGTATTTTCCAGGAAAAATCAGCAACGCTTTTTTTGGCCAATTTGGAGAAAGTGTGATTACTCGGGAACGGCTCGTAGGATTTTTAGTGTATTTTTCAAGAAAAATCAGCAACGCTTTTTTTTGCCAATTTGGAGAAGGTGTGATTACTCGGGAACGGCTCGTAGGATTTTAAGTGTAATTTCCAGGAAAAATCAGCAACGCTTTTTTTTGGCCAATTTGGAGAAGGTGTGATTACTCGGGAACGGCTCGTAGGTTTTTTAGTGTATTTTTCAGGAAAAATCAGCAACGCTTTTTTTTGGCCAATTTGGAGAAGATGGGATTACTCGGGAACTGCTCGTAAGATTTTTAGTGTATTTTCCAGGAAAAATCAGCAACGCTTTTTTTGGCCAATTTGGAGAAGGTGTGATTACTCGGGAACGGCTCGTAGGATTTTAAGTGTATTTTCCAGGAAAAATCAACAACGCTTTTTTTTGCCAATTTGGAGAAGGTGTGATTACTCGGGAACGGCTCGTAGGATTTTTAGTGTATTTTCCAGGAAAAATCAGCAACGCTTTTTTTGGCCAATTTGGAGAAGGTGTGATTACTCGGGAACGGCTCGTAGGATTTTTAGTGTATTTTTCAGGGAAAATCAGCAACGCTTTTTTTTGCTAATTTGGAGAAGATGGGATTACTCGGGAACGGCTCGTAAGATTTTTGATGTTTTTTCCAGGAAAAATCAGCAACGCTTTTTTTGGCCAATTTGGAGAAGGTGTGATTACTCGGGAACGGCTCGTAGGATTTTTAGTGTAATTTCCACGAAAAATCAGCAACGCTTTTTTTTCTAATTTGGAGAAGATGGGATTACTCGGGAACGGTTCGTAGGTTTTTTAGTGTATTTTTCAGGAAAAATCAGCAACGCTTTTTTTGGCCAATTTGGAGAAGGTGTGATTACTCGGGAACGGCTCGTAAGATTTTTGATGTTTTTTCCAGGAAAAATCAACAACGCTTTTTTTGGCCAATTTGGAGAAGATGGGATTACTCGGGAACGGCTCGTAGGATTTTAAGTGTAATTTCCAGGAAAAATCAGCAACGCTTTTTTTTGGCCAATTTGGAGAAGGTGTGATTACTCGGGAACGGCTCGTAGGTTTTTTAGTGTATTTTTCAGGAAAAATCAGCAACGCTTTTTTTTGGCCAATTTGGAGAAGATGGGATTACTCGGGAACTGCTCGTAAGATTTTTAGTGTATTTTCCAGGAAAAATCAGCAACGCTTTTTTTGGCCAATTTAGAGAAGGTGTGATTACTCGGGAACGGCTCGTAGGATTTTAAGTGTATTTTCCAGGAAAAATCAACAACGCTTTTTTTTTGCCAATTTGGAGAAGGTGTGATTACTCGGGAACGGCTCGTAGGATTTTTAGTGTATTTTCCAGGAAAAATCAGCAACGCTTTTTTTGGCCAATTTGGAGAAGGTGTGATTACTCGGGAACGGCTCGTAGGATTTTTAGTGTATTTTTCAGGAAAAATCAGCAACGCTTTTTTTTCCCAATTTGGAGAAGGTGTGATTACTCGGGAACGGCTCGTAGGATTTTAAGTGTAATTTCCAGGAAAAATCAGCAACGCTTTTTTTTGGCCAATTTGGAGAAGGTGTGATTACTCGGGAACGGCTCGTAGGTTTTTTAGTGTATTTTCCAGGAAAAATCAGCAACGCTTTTTTTGGCCAATTTGGAGAAGGTGTGATTACTCGGGAACGGCTCGTAGGTTTTTTAGTGTATTTTCCAGGAAAAATCAACAACGCTTTTTTTTTGGCCAATTTGGAGAAGGTGTGATTACTCGGGAACGGCTCGTAGGATTTTTGATGTTTTTTCCAGGAAAAATCAACAACGCTTTTTTTGCCAATTTGGAGAAGGTGTGATTACTCGGGAACGGCTCATAAAATTTTTAATATATTTTCCAGGAAAAATCAGCAACGTTTTTTTTTGGCCAATTTGGAGAAGATGGGATTACTCGGGAACGGCTCGTAGGATTTTTAGTGTATTTTTCAGGAAAAATCAGCAACGCTTTTTTTTGGCCAATTTGGAGAAGGTGTGATTACTCGGGAACGGCTCGTAAGATTTTTAGTGTATTTTCCAGGAAAAATGTGCAACGCTTTTTTTGGCCAATTTGGAGAAGCTGTGATTACTCGGGAACGGCTCGTAGGATTTTTAGTGTATTTTTCAGGAAAAATCAGCAACGCTTTTTTTGGCCAATTTGGAGAAGGTGTGATTACTCGGGAACGGCTCGTAAGATTTTTAGTGTATTTTCCAGGAAAAATCAGCAACGCTTTTTTTTGCCAATTTGGAGAAAGTGTGATTACTCCGGAACGGCTCGTAAGATTTTTAGTGTATTTTCCAGGAAAAATGTGCAACGCTTTTTTTTGGCCAATTTGGAGAAGGTGTGATTACTCGGGAACGGCTCGTAAGATTTTTAGTGTATTTTCCAGGAAAAATCAGCAACGCTTTTTTTGGCCAATTTGGAGAAGGTGTGATTACTCGGGAACGGCTCGTAGGATTTTTAGTGTTTTTTCCAGGAAAAATCAGCAACACTTTTTTTGGCCAATTTGGAGAAGGTGTGATTACTCGGGAACGGCTCGTAGGTTTTTTAGTGTATTTTCCAGGAAAAATCAGCAACGCTTTTTTTTGCCAATTTGGAGAAGGTGTGATTACTCGGGAACGGCTCGTAGGATTTTTAGTGTATTTTCCAGGAAAAATCAACAACGCTTTTTTTGGCCAATTTGGAGAAGCTGTGATTACTCGGGAACGGCTCGTAGGATTTTTAGTGTATTTTTCAGGAAAAATCAGCAACGCTTTTTTTGGCCAATTTGGAGAAGCTGTGATTACTCGGGAACGGCTCGTAGGATTTTTAGTGTATTTTTCAGGAAAAATCAGCAACGCTTTTTTTGGCCAATTTGGAGAAGGTGTGATTACTCGGGAACGGCTCGTAGGATTTTTAGTGTAATTTCCAGGAAAAATCAACAACGCTTTTTTTTGCCAATTTGGAGAAGGTGTGATTACTCGGGAACGGCTCGTAGGATTTTTAGTGTATTTTCCAGGAAAAATCAGCAACGCTTTTTTTGGCCAATTTGGAGAAGCTGTGATTACTCGGGAACAGCTCGTAGGATTTTTAGTGTATTTTCCAGGAAAAATCAACAACGCTTTTTTTTTGGCCAATTTGGAGAAGGTGTGATTACTCGGGAACGGCTCGTAGGTTTTTTAGTGTATTTTTCAGGAAAAATCAGCAACGCTTTTTTTTGCTAATTTGGAGAAGATGGGATTACTCCGGAACGGCTCGTAAGATTTTTAGTGTATTTTCCAGGAAAAATCAGCAACGCTTTTTTTGGCCAATTTGGAGAAGGTGTGATTACTCGGGAACGGCTCGTAGGATTTTTAGTGTAATTTCCAGGAAAAATCAACAACGCTTTTTTTTGCCAATTTGGAGAAGGTGTGATTACTCGGGAACGGCTCGTAGGATTTTTAGTGTATTTTCCAGGAAAAATCAGCATCGCTTTTTTTGGCCAATTTGGAGAAGGTGTGATTACTCGGGAACGGCTCGTAAGATTTTTGATGTTTTTTCCAGGAAAAATCAGCAACGTTTTTTTTTGCTAATTTGGAGAAGATGGGATTACTCCGGAACGGCTCGTAAGATTTTTAGTGTATTTTCCAGGAAAAATCAGCAACGCTTTTTTTGGCCAATTTGGAGAAGGTGTGATTACTCGGGAATGGCTCGTAGGATTTGTAGTGTAATTTCCAGGAAAAATCAGCAACGCTTTTTTTTGGCCAATTTGGAGAAGTTGTGATTACTCGGGAACGGCTCGTAGGTTTTTTAGTGTATTTTTCAGGAAAAATCAGCAACGCTTTTTTTTGGCCAATTTGGAGAAGATGGGATTACTCGGGAACTGCTCGTAAGATTTTTAGTGTATTTTCCAGGAAAAATCAGCAACGCTTTTTTTGGCCAATTTGGAGAAGGTGTGATTACTCGGGAACGGCTCGTAGGATTTTAAGTGTATTTTCCAGGAAAAATCAACAACGCTTTTTTTGCCAATTTGGAGAAGGTGTGATTACTCGGGAACGGCTCGTAGGATTTTTAGTGTATTTTCCAGGAAAAATCAGCAACGCTTTTTTTGGCCAATTTGGAGAAGGTGTGATTACTCGGGAACGGCTCGTAGGATTTTTAGTGTATTTTTCAGGAAAAATCAGCAACGCTTTTTTTTGCTAATTTGGAGAAGATGGGATTACTCGGGAACGGCTCGTAAGATTTTTGATGTTTTTTCCAGGAAAAATCAGCAACGCTTTTTTTGGCCAATTTGGAGAAGGTGTGATTACTCGGGAACGGCTCGTAGGATTTTTAGTGTAATTTCCAGGAAAAATCAGCAACGCTTTTTTTTCTAATTTGGAGAAGATGGGATTACTCGGGAACGGCTCGTAGGTTTTTTAGTGTATTTTTCAGGAAAAATCAGCAACGCTTTTTTTGGCCAATTTGGAGAAGGTGTGATTACTCGGGAACGGCTCGTAAGATTTTTGATGTTTTTTCCAGGAAAAATCAACAACGCTTTTTTTGGCCAATTTGGAGAAGATGGGATTACTCGGGAACGGCTCGTAGGATTTTTAGTGTATTTTTCAGGAAAAATCAGCAAGGTTTTTTTTTTGCCAATTTGGAGAAGGTGTGATTACTCGGGAACGGCTCGTAGGATTTTTAGTGTATTTTTCAGGAAAAATCAGCAACGCTTTTTTTGGCCAATTTGGAGAAGCTGTGATTACTCGGGAACGGCTCGTAGGATTTTTAGTGTAATTTTTCAGGAAAAATCAGCAACGCTTTTTTTGGCCAATTTGGAGAAGGTGTGATTACTCGGGAACGGCTCGTAGGATTTTTAGTGTAATTTCCAGGAAAAATCAACAACGCTTTTTTTTGCCAATTTGGAGAAGGTGTGATTACTCGGGAACGGCTCGTAGGATTTTTAGTGTATTTTCCAGGAAAAATCAGCAACGCTTTTTTTGGCCAATTTGGAGAAGGTGTGATTACTCGGGAACGGCTCGTAGGTTTTTTAGTGTATTTTTCAGGAAAAATCAGCAACGCTTTTTTTTGCTAATTTGGAGAAGATGGGATTACTCCGGAACGGCTCGTAAGATTTTTAGTGTATTTTCCAGGAAAAATCAGCAACGCTTTTTTTGGCCAATTTGGAGAAGGTGTGATTACTCGGGAACGGCTCGTAGGATTTTTAGTGTAATTTCCAGGAAAAATCAGCAACGTTTTTTTTTGCTAATTTGGAGAAGATGGGATTACTCCGGAACGGCTCGTAAGATTTTTAGTGTATTTTCCAGGAAAAATCAGCAACGCTTTTTTTGGCCAATTTGGAGAAGCTGTGATTACTCGGGAACGGCTCGTAGGATTTTTAGTGTAATTTTCCAGGAAAAATCAGCAACGCTTTTTTTGGCCAATTTGGAGAAGCTGTGATTACTCGGGAACGGCTCGTAGGATTTTTAGTGTAATTTTTCAGGAAAAATCAGCAACGCTTTTTTTGGCCAATTTGGAGAAGCTGTGATTACTCGGGAACGGCTCGTAGGATTTTTAGTGTATTTTCCAGGAAAAATCAACAACGCTTTTTTTTTTGGCCAATTTGGAGAAGGTGTGATTACTCGGGAACGGCTCGTAGGTTTTTTAGTGTATTTTTCAGGAAAAATCAGCAACGCTTTTTTTTGCTAATTTGGAGAAGATGGGATTACTCCGGAACGGCTCGTAAGATTTTTAGTGTATTTTCCAGGAAAAATCAGCAACGCTTTTTTGGCCAATTTGGAGAAGGTGTGATTACTCGGGAACGGCTCGTAAGATTTTTGATGTTTTTTCCAGGAAAAATCAGCAACGCTTTTTTTTGCTAATTTGGAGAAGATGGGATTACTCCGGAACGGCTCGTAAGATTTTTAGTGTATTTTCCAGGAAAAATCAGCAACGCTTTTTTTGGCCAATTTGGAGAAGATGTGATTACTCGGGAATGGCTCGTAGGATTTTTAGTGTATTTTCCAGGAAAAATCAACAACGCTTTTTTTTGGCCAATTTGGAGAAGGTGTGATTACTCGGGAACGGCTCGTAGGATTTTTAGTGTATTTTTCAGGAAAAATCAGCAACGCTTTTTTTTTGCTAATTTGGAGAAGATGGGATTACTCGGGAACGGCTCGTAAGATTTTTGATGTTTTTTCCAGGAAAAATCAGCAACGCTTTTTTTGGCCAATTTGGAGAAGGTGTGATTACTCGGGAACGGCTCGTAGGATTTTTAGTGTAATTTCCAGGAAAAATCAGCAACGCTTTTTTTTTCTAATTTGGAGAAGATGGGATTACTCGGGAACGGCTCGTAGGTTTTTTAGTGTATTTTTCAGGAAAAATCAGCAACGCTTTTTTTGGCCAATTTAGAGAAGGTGTGATTACTCGGGAACGGCTCGTAAGATTTTTGATGTTTTTTCCAGGAAAAATCAACAACGCTTTTTTTGGCCAATTTGGAGAAGATGGGATTACTCGGGAACGGCTCGTAGGATTTTTAGTGTATTTTTCAGGAAAAATCAGCAAGGTTTTTTTTTGGCCAATTTGGAGAAGGTGTGATTACTCGGGAACGGCTCGTAGGATTTTTAGTGTATTTTCCAGGAAAAATCAGCAACGCTTTTTTTGGCCAATTTGGAGAAGGTGTGATTACTCGGGAACGGCTCGTAGGATTTTTAGTGTATTTTTCAGGAAAAATCAGCAACGCTTTTTTTTGCCAATTTGGAGAAGGTGTGATTACTCGGGAACGGCTCGTAGGATTTTAAGTGTAATTTCCAGGAAAAATCAGCAACGCTTTTTTTTGGCCAATTTGGAGAAGGTGTGATTACTCGGGAACGGCTCGTAGGATTTTTAGTGTATTTTCCAGGAAAAATCAGCAACGCTTTTTTTGGCCAATTTGGAGAAGATGGGATTACTCGGAAACGGCTCGTAAGATTTTTAGTGTATTTTCCAGGAAAAATCAACAACGCTTTTTTTTGGCCAATTTGGAGAAGGTGTGATTACTCGGGAACGGCTCGTAGGATTTTTAGTGTATTTTCCAGGAAAAATCAGCAACGCTTTTTTTGGCCAATTTGGAGAAGGTGTGATTACTCGGGAACGGCTCGTAGGATTTTTAGTGTATTTTCCAGGAAAAATCAGCAACGCTTTTTTTGGCCAATTTAGAGAAGGTGTGATTACTCGGGAACGGCTCGTAGGATTTTTAGTGTATTTTTCAGGAAAAATCAGCAACGCTTTTTTTTTGCTAATTTGGAGAAGATGGGATTACTCGGGAACGGCTCGTAAGATTTTTGATGTTTTTTCCAGGAAAAATCAGCAACGCTTTTTTTGGCCAATTTGGAGAAGGTGTGATTACTCGGGAACGGCTCGTAGGATTTTTAGTGTAATTTCCAGGAAAAATCAGCAACGCTTTTTTTTTCTAATTTGGAGAAGATGGGATTACTCGGGAACGGCTCGTAGGTTTTTTAGTGTATTTTTCAGGAAAAATCAGCAACGCTTTTTTTGGCCAATTTAGAGAAGGTGTGATTACTCGGGAACGGCTCGTAAGATTTTTGATGTTTTTTCCAGGAAAAATCAACAACGCTTTTTTTGGCCAATTTGGAGAAGATGGGATTACTCGGGAACGGCTCGTAGGATTTTTAGTGTATTTTTCAGGAAAAATCAGCAAGGTTTTTTTTTGGCCAATTTGGAGAAGGTGTGATTACTCGGGAACGGCTCGTAGGATTTTTAGTGTATTTTCCAGGAAAAATCAGCAACGCTTTTTTTGGCCAATTTGGAGAAGGTGTGATTACTCGGGAACGGCTCGTAGGATTTTTAGTGTATTTTTCAGGAAAAATCAGCAACGCTTTTTTTTGCCAATTTGGAGAAGGTGTGATTACTCGGGAACGGCTCGTAGGATTTTAAGTGTAATTTCCAGGAAAAATCAGCAACGCTTTTTTTTGGCCAATTTGGAGAAGGTGTGATTACTCGGGAACGGCTCGTAGGATTTTTAGTGTATTTTCCAGGAAAAATCAGCAACGCTTTTTTTGGCCAATTTGGGGAAGGTGTGATTACTCGGGAACGGCTCGTAAGATTTTTGATGTTTTTTCCAGGAAAAATCAGCAACGCTTTTTTTGGCCAATTTGGAGAAGGTGTGATTACTCGGGAACGGCTCGTAGGTTTTTTAGTGTATTTTCCAGGAAAAATCAGCAACGCTTTTTTTTGGCCAATTTGGAGAAGGTGTGATTACTCGGGAACGGCTCGTAAGATTTTTGATGTTTTTTCCAGGAAAAATCAGCAACGCTTTTTTTGGCCAATTTGGAGAAGGTGTGATTACTCGGAAACGGCTCGTAAGATTTTTAGTGTATTTTCCAGGAAAAATCAACAACGCTTTTTTTTGGCCAATTTGGAGAAGGTGTGATTACTCGGGAACGGCTCGTAGGATTTTTAGTGTATTTTCCAGGAAAAATCAGCAACGCTTTTATTGGCCAATTTGGAGAAGGTGTGATTACTCGGGAACGGCTCGTAGGATTTTTAGTGTATTTTTCAGGAAAAATCAGCAACGCTTTTTTTTGCCAATTTGGAGAAGGTGTGATTACTCGGGAACGGCTCGTAGGATTTTAAGTGTAATTTCCAGGAAAAATCAGCAACGCTTTTTTTTGGCCAATTTGGAGAAGGTGTGATTACTCGGGAACGGCTCGTAGGTTTTTTAGTGTATTTTTCAGGAAAAATCAGCAACGCTTTTTTTTGGCCAATTTGGAGAAGATGGGATTACTCGGGAACGGCTCGTAGGATTTTTAGTGTATTTTCCAGGAAAAATCAGCAACGCTTTTTTTGGCCAATTTGGAGAAGGTGTGATTACTCGGGAACGGCTCGTAGGATTTTTAGTGTATTTTTCAGGAAAAATCAGCAACGCTTTTTTTTGCTAATTTGGAGAAGATGGGATTACTCGGGAACGGCTCGTAAGATTTTTGATGTTTTTTCCAGGAAAAATCAGCAACGCTTTTTTTGGCCAATTTGGAGAAGGTGTGATTACTCGGGAACGGCTCGTAGGATTTTTAGTGTAATTTCCAGGAAAAATCAGCAACGCTTTTTTTTCTAATTTGGAGAAGATGGGATTACTCGGGAACGGCTCGTAGGTTTTTTAGTGTATTTTTCAGGAAAAATCAGCAACGCTTTTTTTGGCCAATTTGGAGAAGGTGTGATTACTCGGGAACGGCTCGTAAGATTTTTGATGTTTTTTCCAGGAAAAATCAACAACGCTTTTTTTGGCCAATTTGGAGAAGATGGGATTACTCGGGAACGGCTCGTAGGATTTTTAGTGTATTTTTCAGGAAAAATCAGCAAGGTTTTTTTTTGGCCAATTTGGAGAAGGTGTGATTACTCGGGAACGGCTCGTAGGATTTTTAGTGTATTTTCCAGGAAAAATCAGCAACGCTTTTTTTGGCCAATTTGGAGAAGGTGTGATTACTCGGGAACGGCTCGTAGGATTTTTAGTGTATTTTTCAGGAAAAATCAGCAACGCTTTTTTTTGCCAATTTGGAGAAGGTGTGATTACTCGGGAACGGCTCGTAGGATTTTAAGTGTAATTTCCAGGAAAAATCAGCAACGCTTTTTTTTTGCCAATTTGGAGAAGGTGTGATTACTCGGGAACGGCTCGTAGGATTTTTAGTGTATTTTCCAGGAAAAATCAGCAACGCTTTTTTTGGCCAATTTGGAGAAGGTGTGATTACTCGGGAACGGCTCGTAAGATTTTTGATGTTTTTTCCAGGAAAAATCAGCAACGCTTTTTTTGGCCAATTTGGAGAAGGTGTGATTACTCGGGAACGGCTCGTAGGTTTTTTAGTGTATTTTCCAGGAAAAATCAGCAACGCTTTTTTTTGGCCAATTTGGAGAAGGTGTGATTACCCGGGAACGGCTCGTAAGATTTTTGATGTTTTTTCCAGGAAAAATCAGCAACGCTTTTTTTGGCCAATTTGGAGAAAGTGTGATTACTCGGAAACGGCTCGTAAGATTTTTAGTGTATTTTCCAGGAAAAATCAACAACGCTTTTTTTTGGCCAATTTGGAGAAGGTGTGATTACTCGGGAACGGCTCGTAGGATTTTTAGTGTATTTTCCAGGAAAAATCAGCAACGCTTTTATTGGCCAATTTGGAGAAGGTGTGATTACTCGGGAACGGCTCGTAGGATTTTTAGTGTATTTTTCAGGAAAGATCAGCAACGCTTTTTTTTGCCAATTTGGAGAAGGTGTGATTACTCGGGAACGGCTCGTAGGATTTTAAGTGTAATTTCCAGGAAAAATCAGCAACGCTTTTTTTTGGCCAATTTGGAGAAGGTGTGATTACTCGGGAACGGCTCGTAGGTTTTTTAGTGTATTTTTCAGGAAAAATCAGCAACGCTTTTTTTTTGCCAATTTGGAGAAGATGGGATTACTCGGGAACTGCTCGTAAGATTTTTAGTGTATTTTCCAGGAAAAATCAGCAACGCTTTTTTTGGCCAATTTGGAGAAGGTGTGATTACTCGGGAACGGCTCGTAGGATTTTAAGTGTATTTTCCAGGAAAAATCAACAACGCTTTTTTTTGCCAATTTGGAGAAGGTGTGATTACTCGGGAACGGCTCGTAGGATTTTTAGTGTATTTTCCAGGAAAAATCAGCAACGCTTTTTTTGGCCAATTTGGAGAAGGTGTGATTACTCGGGAACGGCTCGTAGGATTTTTAGTGTATTTTTCAGGAAAAATCAGCAACGCTTTTTTTTGCTAATTTGGAGAAGATGGGATTACTCGGGAACGGCTCGTAAGATTTTTGATGTTTTTTCCAGGAAAAATCAGCAACGCTTTTTTTGGCCAATTTGGAGAAGGTGTGATTTCTCGGGAACGGCTCGTAGGATTTTTAGTGTAATTTCCAGGAAAAATCAGCAACGCTTTTTTTTCTAATTTGGAGAAGATGGGATTACTCGGGAACGGCTCGTAGGTTTTTTAGTGTATTTTTCAGGAAAAATCAGCAACGCTTTTTTTGGCCAATTTGGAGAAGGTGTGATTACTCGGGAACGGCTCGTAAGATTTTTGATGTTTTTTCCAGGAAAAATCAACAACGCTTTTTTTGGCCAATTTGGAGAAGATGGGATTACTCGGGAACGGCTCGTAGGATTTTTAGTGTATTTTTCAGGAAAAATCAGCAAGGTTTTTTTTTGGCCAATTTGGAGAAGGTGTGATTACTCGGGAACGGCTCGTAGGATTTTTAGTGTATTTTCCAGGAAAAATCAGCAACGCTTTTTTTGGCCAATTTGGAGAAGGTGTGATTACTCGGGAACGGCTCGTAGGATTTTTAGTGTATTTTTCAGGAAAAATCAGCAACGGTTTTTTTTGCCAATTTGGAGAAGGTGTGATTACTCGGGAACGGCTCGTAGGATTTTAAGTGTAATTTCCAGGAAAAATCAGCAATGCTTTTTTTGGCCAATTTGGAGAAGGTGTGATTACTCGGGAACGGCTCGTAGGTTTTTTAGTGTATTTTTCAGGAAAAATCAGCAACGCTTTTTTTTGGCCAATTTGGAGAAGATGGGATTACTCGGGAACTGCTCGTAAGATTTTTAGTGTATTTTCCAGGAAAAATCAGCAACGCTTTTTTTGGCCAATTTGGAGAAGGTGTGATTACTCGGGAACGGCTCGTAGGATTTTAAGTGTATTTTCCAGGAAAAATCAACAACGCTTTTTTTTGCCAATTTGGAGAAGGTGTGATTACTCGGGAACGGCTCGTAGGATTTTTAGTGTATTTTCCAGGAAAAATCAGCAACGCTTTTTTTGGCCAATTTGGAGAAGGTGTGATTACTCGGGAACGGCTCGTAGGATTTTTAGTGTATTTTTCAGGAAAAATCAGCAACGCTTTTTTTTGCCAATTTGGAGAAGGTGTGATTACTCGGGAACGGCTCGTAGGATTTTAAGTGTAATTTCCAGGAAAAATCAGCAACGCTTTTTTTTGGCCAATTTGGAGAAGGTGTGATTACTCGGGAACGGCTCGTAGGTTTTTTAGTGTATTTTCCAGGAAAAATCAGCAACGCTTTTTTTGGCCAATTTGGAGAAGGTGTGATTACTCGGGAACGGCTCGTAGGTTTTTTAGTGTATTTTCCAGGAAAAATCAACAAAACTTTTTTTTGGCCAATTTGGAGAAGGTGTGATTACTCGGGAACGGCTCGTAGGATTTTTGATGTTTTTTCCAGGAAAAATCAACAACGCTTTTTTTTGGCAATTTGGAGAAGGTGTGATTACTCGGGAACGGCTCATAAAATTTTTAATATATTTTCCAGGAAAAATCAGCAACGTTTTTTTTTTGGCCAATTTGGAGAAGATGGGATTACTCGGGAATGGCTCGTAGGATTTTTAGTGTATTTTTCAGGAAAAATCAGCAACGCTTTTTTTGGCCAATTTGGAGAAGGTGTGATTACTCGGGAACGGCTCGTAAGATTTTTAGTGTATTTTCCAGGAAAAATGTGCAACGCTTTTTTTGGCCAATTTGGAGAAGCTGTGATTACTCGGGAACGGCTCGTAGGATTTTTAGTGTATTTTTCAGGAAAAATCAGCAACGCTTTTTTTGGCCAATTTGGAGAAGGTGTGATTACTCGGGAACGGCTCGTAAGATTTTTAGTGTATTTTCCAGGAAAAATCAGCAACGCTTTTTTTTGCCAATTTGGAGAAAGTGTGATTACTCCGGAACGGCTCGTAAGATTTTTAGTGTATTTTCCAGGAAAAATGTGCAACGCTTTTTTTTGGCCAATTTGGAGAAGCTGTGATTACTCGGGAACGGCTCGTAGGATTTTTAGTGTATTTTTTAGGAAAAATCAGCAACGCTTTTTTTGGCCAATTTGGAGAAGGTGTGATTACTCGGGAACGGCTCGTAGGATTTTTAGTGTAATTTCCAGGAAAAATCAACAACGCTTTTTTTTTGCCAATTTGGAGAAGGTGTGATTACTCGGGAACGGCTCGTAGGATTTTTAGTGTATTTTCCAGGAAAAATCAGCAACGCTTTTTTTGGCCAATTTGGAGAAGCTGTGATTACTCGGGGACGGCTCGTAGGATTTTTAGTGTATTTTCCAGGAAAAATCAACAACGCTTTTTTTTTGGCCAATTTGGAGAAGGTGTGATTACTCGGGAACGGCTCGTAGGTTTTTTAGTGTATTTTTCAGGAAAAATCAGCAACGCTTTTTTTTGCTAATTTGGAGAAGATGGGATTACTCCGGAACGGCTCGTAAGATTTTTAGTGTATTTTCCAGGAAAAATCAGCAACGCTTTTTTTGGCCAATTTGGAGAAGGTGTGATTACTCGGGAACGGCTCGTAGGATTTTTAGTGTATTTTTCAGGAAAAATCAGCAACGCTTTTTTTGGCCAATTTGGAGAAGGTGTGATTACTCGGGAACGGCTCGTAGGATTTTAAGTGTAATTTCCAGGAAAAATCAGCAACGCTTTTTTTTGGCCAATTTGGAGAAGGTGTGATTACTCGGGAACGGCTCGTAGGTTTTTTAGTGTATTTTCCAGGAAAAATCAGCAACGCTTTTTTTGGCCAATTTGGAGAAGGTGTGATTACTCGGGAACGGCTCGTAGGTTTTTTAGTGTATTTTCCAGGAAAAATCAACAAAACTTTTTTTTGGCCAATTTGGAGAAGGTGTGATTACTCGGGAACGGCTCGTAGGATTTTTGATGTTTTTTCCAGGAAAAATCAACAACGCTTTTTTTTGGCAATTTGGAGAAGGTGTGATTACTCGGGAACGGCTCATAAAATTTTTAATATATTTTCCAGGAAAAATCAGCAACGTTTTTTTTTTGGCCAATTTGGAGAAGATGGGATTACTCGGGAATGGCTCGTAGGATTTTTAGTGTATTTTTCAGGAAAAATCAGCAACGCTTTTTTTGGCCAATTTGGAGAAGGTGTGATTACTCGGAACGGCTCGTAAGATTTTTAGTGTATTTTCCAGGAAAAATGTGCAACGCTTTTTTTGGCCAATTTGGAGAAGCTGTGATTACTCGGGAACGGCTCGTAGGATTTTTAGTGTATTTTTCAGGAAAAATCAGCAACGCTTTTTTTGGCCAATTTGGAGAAGGTGTGATTACTCGGGAACGGCTCGTAAGATTTTTAGTGTATTTTCCAGGAAAAATCAGCAACGCTTTTTTTTGCCAATTTGGAGAAAGTGTGATTACTCCGGAACGGCTCGTAAGATTTTTAGTGTATTTTCCAGGAAAAATGTGCAACGCTTTTTTTTGGCCAATTTGGAGAAGCTGTGATTACTCGGGAACGGCTCGTAGGATTTTTAGTGTATTTTTTAGGAAAAATCAGCAACGCTTTTTTTGGCCAATTTGGAGAAGGTGTGATTACTCGGGAACGGCTCGTAGGATTTTTAGTGTAATTTCCAGGAAAAATCAACAACGCTTTTTTTTTGCCAATTTGGAGAAGGTGTGATTACTCGGGAACGGCTCGTAGGATTTTTAGTGTATTTTCCAGGAAAAATCAGCAACGCTTTTTTTGGCCAATTTGGAGAAGCTGTGATTACTCGGGGACGGCTCGTAGGATTTTTAGTGTATTTTCCAGGAAAAATCAACAACGCTTTTTTTTTGGCCAATTTGGAGAAGGTGTGATTACTCGGGAACGGCTCGTAGGTTTTTTAGTGTATTTTTCAGGAAAAATCAGCAACGCTTTTTTTTGCTAATTTGGAGAAGATGGGATTACTCCGGAACGGCTCGTAAGATTTTTAGTGTATTTTCCAGGAAAAATCAGCAACGCTTTTTTTGGCCAATTTGGAGAAGGTGTGATTACTCGGGAACGGCTCGTAGGATTTTTAGTGTATTTTTCAGGAAAAATCAGCAACGCTTTTTTTGGCCAATTTGGAGAAGGTGTGATTACTCGGGAACGGCTCGTAGGATTTTTAGTGTAATTTCCAGGAAAAATCAACAACGCTTTTTTTGCCAATTTGGAGAAGGTGTGATTACTCGGGAACGGCTCGTAGGATTTTTAGTGTATTTTCCAGGAAAAATCAGCAACGCTTTTTTTGGCCAATTTGGAGAAGATGGGATTACTCGGGAACGGCTCGTAAGATTTTAAGTGTATTTTCCAGGAAAAATCAGCAACGCTTTTTTTGGCCAATTTGGAGAAGGTGTGATTACTCGGGAACTGCTCGTAGGTTTTTTAGTGTATTTTTCAGGAAAAATCAGCAACGCTTTTTTTGGCCAATTTGGAGAAGGTGTGATTACTCGGGAACGGCTCGTAAGATTTTTGATGTATTTTCCAGGAAAAATCAGCAACGCTTTTTTTTGCCAATTTGGAGAAGGTGTGATTACTCGGGAACGGCTCGTAAGATTTTTAGTGTATTTTCCAGGAAAAATCAACAACGCTTTTTTTGGCCAATTTGGAGAAGGTGTGATTACTCGGGAACGGCTCGTAGGATTTTTGATGTTTTTTCCAGGAAAAATCAGCAACGCTTTTTTTTCTAATTTGGAGAAGATGGGATTACTCGGGAACGGCTCGTAGGTTTTTTAGTGTATTTTTCAGGAAAAATCAGCAACGCTTTTTTTGGCCAATTTGGAGAAGGTGTGATTACTCGGGAACGGCTCATAAAATTTTTAATATATTTTCCAGGAAAAATCAGCAACGCTTTTTTTTTTGCTAATTTGGAGAAGATGGGATTACTCGGGAACGGCTCGTAGGTTTTTTAGTGTAATTTCCAGGAAAAATCAGCAACGCTTTTTTTTTCTAATTTGGAGAAGGTGTGATTACTCGGGAACGGCTCGTAGGATTTTTAGTGTAATTTCCAGGAAAAATCAACAACGCTTTTTTTTGCCAATTTGGAGAAGGTGTGATTACTCGGGAACGGCTCGTAGGATTTTTAGTGTATTTTCCAGGAAAAATCAGCAAAGCTTTTTTTGGCCAATTTGGAGAAGGTGTGATTACTCGGGAACGGCTCGTAAGATTTTTGATGTTTTTTCCAGGAAAAATCAACAACGCTTTTTTTTGGCCAATTTGGAGAAGGTGTGATTACTCGGGAACGGCTCGTAAGATTTTTAGTGTATTTTCCAGGAAAAATCAGCAACGCTTTTTTTGGCCAATTTGGAGAAGGTGTGATTACTCGGGAACGGCTCGTAGGTTTTTTAGTGTATTTTCCAGGAAAAATCAGCAACGCTTTTTTTTGGCCAATTTGGAGAAGGTGTGATTACTCGGGAACGGCTCGTAAGATTTTTGATGTTTTTTCCAGGAAAAATCAGCAACGCTTTTTTTGGCCAATTTGGAGAAGGTGTGATTACTCGGAAACGGCTCGTAAGATTTTTAATATATTTTCCAGGAAAAATCAGCAACGCTTTTTTTTCTAATTTGGAGAAGATGGGATTACTCGGGAACGGCTCGTAGGTTTTTTAGTGTATTTTCCAGGAAAAATCAGCAACGCTTTTTTTTCTAATTTGGAGAAGATGGGATTACTCGGGAACGGCTCGTAGGATTTTTAGTGTAATTTCCAGGAAAAATCAACAACGCTTTTTTTGGCCAATTTGGAGAAGGTGTGATTACTCGGGAACGGCTCGTAGGATTTTTAGTGTAATTTCCAGGAAAAATCAACAACGCTTTTTTTGGCCAATTTGGAGAAGGTGTGATTACTCGGGAACGGCTCGTAGGATTTTTGATGTTTTTTCCAGGAAAAATCAGCAACGCTTTTTTTTGGCCAATTTGGAGAAGGTGTGATTACTCGGGAACGGCTCATAAAATTTTTAATATATTTTCCAGGAAAAATCAGCAACGCTTTTTTTGGCCAATTTGGAGAAGGTGTGATTACTCGGGAACGGCTCGTAAGATTTTTAGTGTATTTTCCAGGAAAAATCAGCAACGCTTTTTTTTCTAATTTGGAGAAGATGGGATTACTCGGGAACGGCTCGTAGGTTTTTTAGTGTATTTTCCAGGAAAAATCAGCAACGCTTTTTTTTCTAATTTGGAGAAGATGGGATTACTCGGGAACGGCTCGTAGGATTTTTAGTGTAATTTCCAGGAAAAATCAACAACGCTTTTTTTGGCCAATTTGGAGAAGGTGTGATTACTCGGGAACGGCTCGTAGGATTTTTAGTGTAATTTCCAGGAAAAATCAACAACGCTTTTTTTGGCCAATTTGGAGAAGGTGTGATTACTCGGGAACGGCTCGTAGGATTTTTGATGTTTTTTCCAGGAAAAATCAGCAACGCTTTTTTTTGGCCAATTTGGAGAAGGTGTGATTACTCGGGAACGGCTCGTAGGTTTTTTAGTGTATTTTCCAGGAAAAATCAGCAACGTTTTTTTTTGGCCAATTTGGAGAAGGTGTGATTACTCGGGAACGGCTCGTAGAATTTTTAGTGTATTTTCCAGGAAAAATCAGCAACGCTTTTTTTGGCCAATTTGGAGAAGGTGTGATTACTCGGGAACGGCTCGTAAGATTTTTGATGTATTTTCCAGGAAAAATCAGTAACGCTTTTTTTTGCCAATTTGGAGAAGGTGTGATTACTCGGGAAAGGCTCGTAAGATTTTTAGTGTATTTTCCAGGAAAAATCAACAACGCTTTTTTTGGCCAATTTGGAGAAGGTGTGATTACTCGGGAACGGCTCGTAGGATTTTTGATGTTTTTTCCAGGAAAAATCAGCAACGCTTTTTTTTCTAATTTGGAGAAGATGGGATTACTCGGGAACGGCTCGTAGGTTTTTTAGTGTATTTTTCAGGAAAAATCAGCAACGCTTTTTTTGGCCAATTTGGAGAAGGTGTGATTACTCGGGAACGGCTCATAAAATTTTTAATATATTTTCCAGGAAAAATCAGCAACGCTTTTTTTTTTGCTAATTTGGAGAAGATGGGATTACTCGGGAACGGCTCGTAGGTTTTTTAGTGTAATTTCCAGGAAAAATCAGCAACGCTTTTTTTTTTAATTTGGAGAAGGTGTGATTACTCGGGAACGGCTCGTAGGATTTTTAGTGTAATTTCCAGGAAAAATCAACAACGCTTTTTTTTGCCAATTTGGAGAAGGTGTGATTACTCGGGAACGGCTCGTAGGATTTTTAGTGTATTTTCCAGGAAAAATCAGCAACGCTTTTTTTTGGCCAATTTGGAGAAGGTGTGATTACTCGGAAACGGCTCGTAAGATTTTTAGTGTTTTTTCCAGGAAAAATCAGCAACGCTTTTTTTCTAATTTGGAGAAGGTGTGATTACTCGGGAACGGCTCGTAGGATTTTAAGTGTAATTTCCAGGAAAAATCAGCAACGCTTTTTTTGGCCAATTTGGAGAAGGTGTGATTACTCGGGAACGGCTCGTAGGTTTTTTAGTGTATTTTCCAGGAAAAATGTGCAACGCTTTTTTTGGCCAATTTGGAGAAGGTGTGATTACTCGGGAACGGCTCGCAGAATTTTTAGTGTATTTTCCAGGAAAAATCAACAACGCTTTTTTTGGCCAATTTGGAGAAGGTGTGATTACTCGGGAACGGCTCGTAAGATTTTTAGTGTATTTTCCAGGAAAAATCAGCAACGCTTTTTTTTGCCAATTTGGAGAAAGTGTGATTACTCGGGAACGGCTCGTAGGTTTTTTAGTGTATTTTCCAGGAAAAATCAGCAACGCTTTTTTTTGCCAATTTGGAGAAGGTGTGATTACTCGGGAACGGCTCGTAGGTTTTTTAGTGTATTTTCCAGGAAAAATCAGCAACGCTTTTTTTTGCCAATTTGGAGAAGGTGTGATTACTCGGGAACGGCTCGTAGGTTTTTTAGTGTATTTTCCAGGAAAAATCAGCAACGCTTTTTTTGGCCAATTTGGAGAAGATGGGATTACTCGGGAACGGCTCGTAGGATTTTTAGTGTATTTTCCAGGAAAAATCAGCAACGCTTTTTTTTGGTAATTTGGAGAAGGTGTGATTACTCGGGAACGGCTCGTAGGATTTTTAGTGTATTTTCCAGGAAAAATCAGCAAGGTTTTTTTTTTGCCAATTTGGAGAAGGTGTGATTACTCGGGAACGGCTCGTAGGATTTTTAGTGTATTTTCCAGGAAAAATCAACAACGCTTTTTTTGGCCAATTTGGAGAAGCTGTGATTACTCGGGAACGGCTCGTAGGATTTTTAGTGTATTTTTCAGGAAAAATCAGCAACGCTTTTTTTGGCCAATTTGGAGAAGGTGTGATTACTCGGGAACGGCTCGTAAGATTTTTAGTGTATTTTCCAGGAAAAATCAGCAACGCTTTTTTTTGCCAATTTGGAGAAAGTGTGATTACTCGGGAACGGCTCGTAGGATTTTTAGTGTATTTTCCAGGAAAAATCAGCAACGTTTTTTTTTTGGCCAATTTGGAGAAGGTGTGATTACTCGGGAACGGCTCGTAGAATTTTTAGTGTATTTTCCAGGAAAAATCAGCAACGCTTTTTTTTTGCCAATTTGGAGAAGGTGTGATTACTCGGGAACGGCTCGTAGGATTTTTAGTGTAATTTCCAGGAAAAATCAGCAACGCTTTTTTTGGCCAATTTGGAGAAGGTGTGATTACTCGGGAACGGCTCGTAGGTTTTTTAGTGTATTTTCCAGGAAAAATGTGCAACGCTTTTTTTGGCCAATTTGGAGAAGGTGTGATTACTCGGGAACGGCTCGCAGAATTTTTAGTGTATTTTCCAGGAAAAATCAACAACGCTTTTTTTGGCCAATTTGGAGAAGGTGTGATTACTCGGGAACGGCTCGTAAGATTTTTAGTGTATTTTCCAGGAAAAATCAGCAACGCTTTTTTTTGCCAATTTGGAGAAAGTGTGATTACTCGGGAACGGCTCGTAGGTTTTTTAGTGTATTTTCCAGGAAAAATCAGCAACGCTTTTTTTTTGCCAATTTGGAGAAGGTGTGATTACTCGGGAACGGCTCGTAGGTTTTTTAGTGTATTTTCCAGGAAAAATCAGCAACGCTTTTTTTTGCCAATTTGGAGAAGGTGTGATTACTCGGGAACGGCTCGTAGGTTTTTTAGTGTATTTTCCAGGAAAAATCAGCAACGCTTTTTTTGGCCAATTTGGAGAAGATGGGATTACTCGGGAACGGCTCGTAGGATTTTTAGTGTATTTTCCAGGAAAAATCAGCAACGCTTTTTTTTGGTAATTTGGAGAAGGTGTGATTACTCGGGAACGGCTCGTAGGATTTTTAGTGTATTTTCCAGGAAAAATCAGCAAGGTTTTTTTTTTGCCAATTTGGAGAAGGTGTGATTACTCGGGAACGGCTCGTAGGATTTTTAGTGTATTTTCCAGGAAAAATCAACAACGCTTTTTTTGGCCAATTTGGAGAAGCTGTGATTACTCGGGAACGGCTCGTAGGATTTTTAGTGTATTTTTCAGGAAAAATCAGCAACGCTTTTTTTGGCCAATTTGGAGAAGGTGTGATTACTCGGGAACGGCTCGTAAGATTTTTAGTGTATTTTCCAGGAAAAATCAGCAACGCTTTTTTTTGCCAATTTGGAGAAAGTGTGATTACTCCGGAACGGCTCGTAAGATTTTTAGTGTATTTTCCAGGAAAAATGTGCAACGCTTTTTTTTGGCCAATTGGGAGAAGGTGTGATTACTCGGGAACGGCTCGTAAGATTTTTAGTGTATTTTCCAGGAAAAATCAGCAACGCTTTTTTTTGCCAATTTGGAGAAAGTGTGATTACTCGGGAACGGCTCGTAGGTTTTTTAGTGTATTTTCCAGGAAAAATCAGCAACGCTTTTTTTTGCCAATTTGGAGAAGGTGTGATTACTCGGGAACGGCTCGTAGGTTTTTTAGTGTATTTTCCAGGAAAAATCAGCAACGCTTTTTTTGGCCAATTTGGAGAAGATGGGATTACTCGGGAACGGCTCGTAGGATTTTTAGTGTATTTTCCAGGAAAAATCAGCAACGCTTTTTTTTGGTAATTTGGAGAAGGTGTGATTACTCGGGAACGGCTCGTAGGATTTTTAGTGTATTTTCCAGGAAAAATCAGCAAGGTTTTTTTTTTGCCAATTTGGAGAAGGTGTGATTACTCGGGAACGGCTCGTAGGATTTTTAGTGTATTTTCCAGGAAAAATCAACAACGCTTTTTTTGGCCAATTTGGAGAAGCTGTGATTACTCGGGAACGGCTCGTAGGATTTTTAGTGTATTTTTCAGGAAAAATCAGCAACGCTTTTTTTGGCCAATTTGGAGAAGGTGTGATTACTCGGGAACGGCTCGTAAGATTTTTAGTGTATTTTCCAGGAAAAATCAGCAACGCTTTTTTTTGCCAATTTGGAGAAAGTGTGATTACTCCGGAACGGCTCGTAAGATTTTTAGTGTATTTTCCAGGAAAAATGTGCAACGCTTTTTTTTGGCCAATTGGGAGAAGGTGTGATTACTCGGGAACGGCTCGTAAGATTTTTAGTGTATTTTCCAGGAAAAATCAGCAACGCTTTTTTTGGCCAATTTGGAGAAGGTGTGATTACTCGGGAACGGGTCGTAGGATTTTTGATGTTTTTTCCAGGAAAAATCAGCAACGCTTTTTTTGGCCAATTTGGAGAAGGTGTGATTACTCGGGAACGGCTCGTAAGATTTTTAGTGTATTTTCCAGGAAAAATCAGCAACACTTTTTTTGGCCAGTTTGGAGAAGGTGTGATTACTCGGGAACGGCTCGTAGGTTTTTTAGTGTATTTTCCAGGAAAAATCAGCAACGCTTTTTTTTTGGCCAATTTGGAGAAGGTGTGATTACTCGGGAACGGCTCGTAAGATTTTTGATGTTTTTTCCAGGAAAAATCAGCAACGCTTTTTTTGGCCAATTTGGAGAAGGTGTGATTACTCGGGAACGGCTCGTAGGATTTTTAGTGTATTTTTCAGGAAAAATCAGCAACGCTTTTTTTGGCCAATTTGGAGAAGGTGTGATTACTCGGGAACGGCTCGTAAGATTTTTAGTGTATTTTCCAGGAAAAATGTGCAACGCTTTTTTTGGCCAATTTGGAGAAGATGGGATTACTCGGGAACGGCTCGTAAGATTTTTAGTGTTTTTTCCAGGAAAAATCAGCAACGCTTTTTTTGGCCAATTTGGAGAAGGTGTGATTACTCGGGAACGGCTCGTAGGATTTTTAGTGTATTTTCCAGGAAAAATCAGCAACGCTTTTTTTTTGGCCAATTTGGAGAAGGTGTGATTACTCGGGAACGGCTCGTAAGATTTTTATTGTATTTTCCAGGAAAAATCAGCAACGCTTTTTTTGGCCAATTTGGAGAAGGTGTGATTACTCGGGAACGGCTCGTAGGATTTTTAGTGTATTTTCCAGGAAAAATCAGCAACGCTTTTTTTCTAATTTGGAGAAGGTGTGATTACTCGGGAACGGCTCGTAAGATATTTAGTGTATTTTCCAGGAAAAATCAGCAACGCTTTTTTTGGCCAATTTGGAGAAGGTGTGATTACTCGGGAACGGCTCGTAGGATTTTTAGTGTTTTTTCCAGGAAAAATCAGCAACGCTTTTTTTTGCCAATTTGGAGAAGATGGGATTACTCGGGAACGGCTCGTAAGTTTTTTAGTGTATTTTCCAGGAAAAATCAGCAAGGTTTTTTTTTGGCCAATTTGGAGAAGGTGTGATTACTCGGGAACGGCTCGTAGG